>PVKN010009201.1:0-24069 GCA_004027915.1 Capromys pilorides
ATTTAGACTATATAAAGAATTACACACATAAAATAAAAGAGCCAACAAAAATTGGGCAACTGAAATGAACACTTCTCAGAAGTACAAATGACCAATAAACACATGAAAGATGTTCAACATCTATAGCCATTAGAGAAATGCAAATTAAAATACAGTGAGATTTCATCTAACTCCAGAAAAAATAGCTATCATCAAGAAGTCAAATAATAACACATGTGGCAATACTGTGTACAAGCTTAAATATCTCATAGTGTCTCTTATATGAGAAATCCAAAATATAAGTACAGTGCAAAATAAAGGCCAGGTAATAAGAAGGAGGGAGATAGATCTTTTGCAAGTGGAAGTAGACCAAAAGATGGAGTGAAAAGGAGGAACAGGAGCAACGTGAGATTAAAAAGGAATTAAGATGCAATTACGTGCACGTAGTAACTCCTCATGAAGCATGTGATCATCATACATGGCAGACATGTAATAATAAAAAGTGAAAATTCAGGAAAAATGATTGCACAGTTAATATTGGCATACTCAATATTTCTTTTTTTAATTTAATTAATTGATTTATTTGTTAGCCTGTAATTTCATGTGTTCTAGCACAGTTAATCCTCAAAACATTCCAGGAAAGATACATACCATGAATATCAAGTTCTGAGAGGTAAAGACCTTTGTCTATGAGCTTTGTGTTGGAACAGCAGGAGAAGCAGTGGCATCCCAAGCCCTGTGACTCGAGCCCATCCGTAACCTCAGAACATGGTCTTATTTGGAATTAGAGTCTTCGCTGATATAACTACTTCTAGTTCTTAAAGTAAAATCCCCCTACATTTAGGACAGATCCTAAACCCAAACACTGGTGTCCTTTTGTGAACAGCAGAGGGTAATTAGAGGCACACCAAGACGCAGCTAGGAGCAGATATGAAGGTGGCTTCTGCCATGCCATGGTGAGCCAGGCAACACCAAAGTCTTCTGGCAGCCACCAAAAATCAGAAGAGAGACATAGAACTGATTCTCCCCCGGGCTCTTCAGAAGCCACCAAACTTTCTGCATGTTGGATTCAGTCTTTGGCCTCCTAAACCAAGAGAGAAATAGTTTCTGTTGTTTGCAGCTATTTCGCCCATGGTAATGAATTATGGCATCACCAAGAAACAAACACCAGTAGTGAACAGGACAGCTAGGGACTGAACCCGGGCTGACTGTTGCTGGAGCACCCCTACCGCGGCGTGCCGCCTCCAGCAAGCCGTACGTATGATACCCATTTGCATAAACCATTGAATATACTCATGGGGAAGAATTGAAAGGAATATATCCCAAAGTGTTTATTTCAGTGTGGGGGGTGTTCAGATGGATTTTATTACCTTGTCTTTTCTTATCTACTTTTTGCTTTTTCAGAATTACAGTGCTATAGTTTCACAGTAATCTACACTCTGACATGTGGAGGAATGAGGGGGAATTGCGGCACAACTAAACTTACTTCAAAATAATTTAAAACAATTAATTTATACACAGAGAAAAGGTAGAACGAATGGGAAAAAATCATAACCACTGGGTAAAAGGCATGCGGAAAGTGTTATTATTCTTATGGCTTTTCAGCAATGCTGAATTTATTATAAAATTTGCTAAAATAGTAAAAGGAAGGGCCCTGTTATGGTTCATATCTAGATATCTGTCCCCGCCTCCTAAAGCCTCATGCAATGATGGGACTGACTTCTACAATTTTTGACTGATTTATGATCCAGCATTGGGATGATGGGTAGAGTGCTACCCCTTCCGCCCCCCTTCCCCCCAGGCCCATAGCCTGCATACAGCGTAAGGTGGGGAAAGAGGCTTGCTCCACGCCTCCCCTTTTGCTCTTGTTGCTTTTGCTGCCTTCCACAGTCATGAACCGCTGCCCTCTGCCATGTGCCACCCTGTTTGGAGCCAGCCAAGTATGGACTAAAACCTGTGAGCCTAAATGAACCTTTCCTTCCTTAATTCTGGGTGTCACATATTTTGTTTCAGCAACAAGAGTAAAGTAATCAAGACAGGTCCTAACATGGACAATGTAAAAGTTGAAACAGAAACAAGTTTATGAGCACAAATGCCTTGAGTTGCCAAGAATCAGTATAACTTGAGGAATACAAGTATTGTGTTACAGTAAAGATATCTCACGAATAGGGAAAAATGCAGAAAGCAAGAAAAATACAGGGACAAAGGTGATAGAAAATAATTCCAAAAAGAAGTTCCTGTTGAATGACAGTGGAAGGTTAGGACAGCCTGCACCCCACACAGCTCCCAAGGACCATTTTTGCGCATACTCATTCCGGCCTAAAGGACTTCCAGGAGGCCTGGCATGCCGGAAACTGAGAGTCAGCCTGACCTGAGAGAAGGATGAGAGGCCTAGATCATCTGCTCAGGCTTTCAACCCCTGAGGGAAGCTTTGGGACCCTGGTTGCTCATTCCCTAGAGGGTAGTTGTCAATGCGAATTATATAGGTGACACTTTACAACTAATATATAGACACACCAGAAAAACATTTTACAGTCATTTGAAAATGGAAATCTATCTACAGACCACTTGATACTTCCTTTTCAGCAAGGCAGAGGTTCTAAACATGTGCCAATCTCAATGTTCAATTTCAACAAACATGTCTATTGTGCTCACTGAGTCAACGCAGAGAACAGTATTCCAGACCTATCTAAGGAGGCAACATGTCACATAACTAAATGGTGTTATTTCAGATGGCCCATTTCTTTATCACTAATTTCTATGAACATCTGTGGTCATCTCAAAAACCAACTGAATGCCAGTGATGTCACTTGACTTGTGTACAAAATCTCCTGTGACCTACTGATAGTGCCCATTTAGAGGAATTGCTTGTTCCTTTCATTCTAAGCTGGGAGGACTAGAGCTGCCACTAATGGTCTTGCTCTGCAACAGCTCCACCTCGCTCTCATGCAGATAAACATGGTTTGGCAAAAGTATATTGAATATATTATGTGCACTTAATTGAGTTACAGAATAAAAGGGCCAGTTTTATTCCATTCTCAAGTTGTTTCATGTTCAGCATTCCTTCATCACAAAGGTCCGATAATTGTTCCAATTTGTAAAGCCAAGTAATTTGTGCCTAATAATAATAATAATAATAGTAATAATGTTTATATCTCTGGGTTCCAAAAAAGCAATTTTATTTGACAATGTCTGAAAGTATTCATTTGTAGGAAAAAATCCCCCAAAGAGCCTGGGTAGAGTCGCTATTCAGTCCTGTTGTCATGTGTGCATATTTCCTGTCCCTGGAAAGATGGTGAGTAGCACATGATATATTGGCTGTCCTGGATACCACCCACGAACCATTCAAATAGAACTACCAGCCAGAGGGGGTGGCTGGGTGGGAGGTTTGCTGTGTATGTATTTTTTTCCTAATGTATTTAAAACTAGTTTGAAGTACAAATGGGATGATTCCTTTTTAGCCAGGCTTCGTATGGAAAGAAAAGCAGCGTGTTGGTAAGCTTCCAGGCCACCAGCCCCACCTCGACTTTAAGTTCTTTTGAACCTCCTTCTATTAGTTTTATTGAACTTCCTCCTGGGGCACAAAAGATGTTTCCTTTTAAGCCTGAAATCTTTCAAAGGGAAACCTGTAGTCTTCTGAATGCCTACAGTAGCCATAATAATTTCAGATTTTCCTTCTTCTGTCTGTATAAAACTTACGTGTAAAGCATAACTTTGATTATAATGACCTACTGCAGTCAATGCATTGGTCACCAAGCAAGCGAAAGTGCCTGGGGTTTAGGGTAGTGGCTTTCAAGCTCCAGTGTAAATAAGAATCGTCTGTCAGGTGTTGAGGTGTTAAAGTGTGGGTCCTGGAGCCCCATCTCAGGTGTTGAGTTGGCAGGCTAGAAAACATTTAAATTTTTAATAAATACTCTAATAATTCTGATAGAAGCAGCCTGCAATAAGAAACATTTTCCCACCAAGTTCAGTGGAGAATATTAGACATGTGCCTTTTGATTTTCTGATTTTTTATGACAATTGTCCCATTCCAAATATTTTTTGGAATTAAAAACGTGCAAGGCATAATAAGATAACCAACACCATCAATCATTAGGGAAATGTAACTTAAAATACAGTGAGATACTACTGTGCTATAAAGATTAGAATGCTTAGTAATCAAAAGATTAACCAATATCAAACATACGTGGCAGACAGAGAGAAACTGGAAATTTCTCATGCCTGACGAGACGGCGAAATGCCAACCTGTTTTAGTGGGTTTTTTATTAGTTATATATGTCTACTTTATGACCCAGAAATTCTGATCTTCGATACATACCCAAAGGGATGATAATATATGATCATACAAAGACTTATACGTGAATGTTTGTGGGAGCTTTCTCATACATCTCCTAAACTAGAAATAACCCAAACGTTCATATCCTGATGAATGGATAAAGTGTAACATATTCACACAAAAGAACATTATTTGATATTTAAAAAGCAATGAACTCCTGATAAGTGATAGACGTGAAGGAATCTCAAAAACATGACACAAAGTGAATTAAACCAAACACAAAAAACTGGAGTTTGTGTGATTTCACTTAGACAAAATGTATAGAAAAGGTAAATCTATGACTTTCTGGAAAAGGCAGATCTACAAGGAGATGAACAGTACATCAGCAGTGGCTTGGGACTGAGGGCAGGGTGCAGAATGACTACATGGCCAGAAAGGAACTATTTCTGTTCAAAGCAAATGTCCTAAAGTTGGATTGGGAGAATAATTTCAAGAACTCTATAAAGATTTCCTCCCTACAAAAAAAAAATCACTAGGTCATACAGTTATAATGGATAAATTATAAAGTATATAAATCACACCTCAAAAAAAGATGTCTGAAACAACCAGTTCTCCAAACTGTGATCTATGAGTGATCTATGAGTCAATCATTTAAAAACATTTCAAAGTACTGAGGAGATAGTAGTCACAAAACGGCTACCTGCATGTGATTATGCAGCCCTCTACCTTTTGTCATCAACCACAGTCTCGTTCGTAGGTGGCTTTTCTCTTCGCAGCCCACTGAGTCACAGTTTCAGCCTCAGACATCACGCACTTATCCTCGACTTTCCAGCCGCACTCAGCTTTTCTCAATTTTCACTACCACCACACACTTCCTATTTCAGCAAATAGGTTATTTGGCCTCTGAGCTTTTTTAACTGCCAGAAAGGACACTGCTCCCCCTGACTCATCTGCTTTCTTTTCCATGTGGCAGGAGAAGAAAAAAGAGTTTTCAGTCGAATTGTAAGTCCCTGTGTCAGCAATTCGATTGTTCCCCTAGCAACCATCACTTTTTCTGCTGGCTTTCCAAGACACACTGCCTTCTCAGAGAACTCAGAGTCGCAAAATAGCTTGATTCATGCCAGAAGCTATTTTCTGAAAAGGACAGTATTTCTCCATAAGCAAATGATCTTTTAAAAACAATATTCAGAGCACGTCAAAGATGAGAACAGGGACAACGCTGAGGAGATGTCGCCTTTTGGAGTCATCTGGCTTCCCTGCAGCCACAGAGTCTCTGCTCTTCTCCTCCCAGTGGATGCCATGGGTCTCACAGGAAATCGGGAGCAGAGGAGAGGGAGAGCGACACAGTACCAGAGCAAGCTGGGCGTGCTCCTGCTGATGGAGGACTCGGGGCACTATGTCTGTACACAAAGGAGAGTTCCCGTGCTCTCATCAGGGTCCCTATGGGAGTGAATTACCCTTCAATGCACAGGCATCTCTTGACATCTGTGGAGAACTGGTTAAAGATACTGTTTCTCTAGAATGCAAATTTCATGTATGCTCAAGTTCCTAGCATAAATTAGCATAGTATTTGCATATCACCTGTAAGGCTCTCCCCTATAAATTACATTATAGATTACTCTATGTTACTTATAATATTCAATACAGTATAAATATTTGAGAAATTATTATTCTGCATTGTTTAGGATATAATGACCAAGAAAAACTCTGAACATATTTAGTACATTAATATTTTTTAAAAATTTTTTTGGATATTTTACCAGTCTTCAGCTTGTTGAATCTATGGATGCAAGGCCTGCAGTTATGAAGGAGTAACTGTATCTCTACATCCTGATTAAAAACTAAAACCAGGGCTGGCAAGATAGCTCAGTGGTCTAAACCACCTGCTGAGGCAAGCCTAGGCAAGCACGGGGACTGTGGTTCGATCACCAGCACCATATGCCACACCAGCCCCTCTCCAGGGTGGGGTGAGCTGGCCACAAAACAATAAAACTAAAATCAAGGGGCAGCTCAAAAGTATAGTTGTCTTTATTATTCAATTCAATGCTTACTTACTTTCCAAGATTTGTACATTTTTCCCTGAAAAAGAAAGATGTATTATTTTCTCTGGTTACCACTGTTTGAGCAGTAAGATCTCACAATAGGGAAATCATGTGAAACTCTTAATAAAGTATTTTCCAAACACATTGAAAAAGACTTGGATTCTCTGATAATCCTACTCCATACTCTGATCTCTAAGAATAAAATCTTTTAGTAATAATCTGATATTCTTTTTAATTAGAAGAATTAGAGAGGTATTTTACTGCCAGTGGCTTTTGAGCATCTTATTTCACTTTTATTCAAACAACTGATATCAAATGCCAAGCCCTGCCAAATACTAACTCTTGCACATTAGAGGCTGGAGATATTAATGATAAGATATTGATATTATCTCTCATGGGGGGGATGAAAAAAGGAATTAAGATGTTAAGCATGTATATCAACTTCCCACAAAGAATATAAATATCATTTATTGCACACATGTGCTCATAAATTAAAATAAAATTTAAACAAATACATAGTTAGGGTTTTGTTTCTTAAACTCCTTTTATTTCAACTTATCCTTTAAAACAGTTCTGTTCCTAATTTAGGTACCTTTTCCTCAAAATTAGTGCAAATTAAGGATATTTTTCTGGGTGAGATAGCTCAGCAGTCTAAAGCGCCTGCTTAGGCAAGTTTAGACAAACACAGGAACCGTGATCCGATCCTGGCATCATATGCCATGCCAGCCTCACCCCCGGGGTCCGGGCCTAGTGCCTCACATGTGTAATCCCAGCGCTGGGGCTAAAAGCAGGAGGATCTCCAGGAGTCCAAGTTGCATCAAGTTGCATAATGAGGTCCTGTACCTACCAAATACATTAAAAAAGAAAGAAAAGAGGAAGATTATTTCTCTATTAAACCATTGAATCGTTTTAAAAAACATGAACACAGAAACTAGTGACCCAGTGGACTTTCACAAAATGAAGAAGACCTGACATATGTCTTAACTTGCAAGATAACCGAATATATATATATATATATATATATGAATATATATGAAACTATATGTTCTGGGAAAGATTCAGAGGCCTGAGGTGACCCAGAGTTTCGTGCTCCCCAGCAGGAAGTGGTTCAGTGAACATCCTGCTCTGTCATGTCAGGCCCAGCACACTTCCTGCTCCCTGCTAGGGAAGCCCTAGCTGCCCCCAGCCCTGTTTCCCAGGCTATTGAATACCCAGATAGGTATCCCTTAACTACCTAGCAATTTCTACATAAAGATACAAGACATCTTAACTCAGGAACTGGCCAATGGCCAAGACTCTTGCAGCCAAACCTATACACAAAGCCTCTCTAGCACCTTCACAAGAACCCCACGGCAGAAAAAAACAAACAACCAAAAAAATAAAAAAGTAGTGATTTTGCCAGACTGCCTGGTACAAGTATACAGTGGTCCCTCACTTATCGTGGAGGTTACATTCCAGACACCCTTGCAATAAGTGAAAATCAGTGAAGTAGCAATGTTATATTTATTTTAGTATATATATATATATATATATATATATATATATATATATACATATATATATATATATGTTAAGGCTTTATAAACCCTTTCCATACTCTTATACACCGTTCCCACACTTTTAAAAGCACTTCCAATGTTCTTGACCATTTTCTAAACTTATAAACCTACGTAATTTTAACCACATACATGTACTGTACGGTACTGCAAAATCCCACAATATAGCAAAAAATCAGTGATAAATAATTCAGATTAATATTTTTGAAAACCCGGAGCTGGGGAGTAGCTCTGTGGCAGAAGTGCCTGCCTGGCAAGTGCAAGGTTGTGAGTTTGAACTTCGGTCCCACACACACAAATAGAGATAGATAGATAGATGGACAGACAGACAGACAGACAGACAGATATTTGAAAACCCGAGAAACAGTGAGTCCACAAAAGTCAAACCATGAAATAGCGAGGGACTGTGTAAGGCTATTCACTATCACAGCTGGCAGTTCACTTTAGAAATAAGAGTCAACCTATTAGGTCCAGGATTTGGGGCTCTCATCCAGGAAAGAAACAGCAATCTCCTCACGTTCCTTTTTCCTGTTTTGCCATCCCTTTTTCCTTAGCCCGTCTAAAACAGAGCAGAGATAGGGTGATTCTCAAGCCCGGTGGAGGATCCAAGGCTGTCACCTGTGTCATTATTTTTAAATAAATGAGTGTCATGTGACTGCCAAAGTAATACTGATGAGCATTTCAGACAGTGGGCTTCTAGGCTGTGGGAAGATGGGCTGGGACAGTGGAGGTGGGGGACAGAAAAGAAAATGTGGAAAAAATAAAAGGAACAAAACAAATATAAACATCACATTTGGGCTGGCAAGATAGTTTGGTAGACGAAGCACCTACGGGAGCCTCCTATCCTATTCAGGGAAAGGCTTTAAAGGTGCCAGCTGGCTTTCCTCACCCACTTGCCTCACTGGGTTCTTGCCATCCTGGCCTCTTTGGTCTCGCTAACCTATCTCCACTATAATAGTGAAGCCCTGGAAAGCCCAGGGCTTTGTCTGTCTAGTTAATTAACCAAAGTCCTCTTGTTGCAAGCCATAGACACCAACTCTTGCAAGCTTCAGGTGACACGGAGGAGGTAGTTTATCAGAGAACTCATGAAATCCAAGAGTAGCAGGAAGCCTTGTCAGCAGAATGGAAGGAGAGCTCTTAGGCTCCCATTTGTTTCTTCATGTAGGTCAACTTCTTTCTTCTTCCTGTATATTCTGGCTTTCTCTGCTTCTCTGGATCACATTTTTTAAAAAGATCACTGTCCAACTCTAATCATTTATATTAACAGCATTTTTTATATAGAAGGTGCCAGGCACTTGTCTAGGTGCTTGGGCCAGCTCACAGATCAAAGCAAAATCCTGTCTTCATGAAGCTTACATTCACGTGAAAGAGAAAGAGTGCAGATACCAGTAAGAAACACAATATTTGTGGGATATGAAAATCAAAGCAGAGCAGGGAAGGACTTGGGGGTGACGTGGGGATAGGATGAGAAGAAGACAGTTGTACACACGGCCAGAGGAGCCCTGGGGAGAAGGTAAGATTTAAGGAAAGCTTTGGTCACCACAGGAATCCACTCAGAAGCCTAGATCCAGTGTTTGTGAGATGTCCACCCCTGGTTCAAGTACATGTTCCTAGGGAAAGCAGGATCATTAAAGAACAAGTCTGGCTACTGGAAGTCCAGCCCTGTGGAGGACGTGAGAAAGAGAAGGCCAATCCCAGAGGAGAGGGGATTAATTTGACCTTGAAAGACATCTGCAAAGGTACCTGCCGCTAGAGGGCGCTAGGGACCCTCTGTTCTTGCCCTGAAGTGCCTGTGAAGACTTACACTTTGGTTTTGTTTTTACGCGTGAGCTGTTGGGGTGACCCCACCTGCTGGAGGTCTGTGGTAAATCAGGAAGTCCCTCCCCCCTCATCCTGCCACATTGTGGGAAGGTGTTGTGTTGCTAATTTCCTGCTGAACTGCTGAAGTCAAGGGGACAGAAATGGTGACTCCTTGAAGAGTCCCAGAGTGTGAATTGACTCAGAGTAACTGCACAGCACATTCCCAACTGATAGACTTGCCTCCACGCCCTGAGGAGGCTGCCCATGTGTAGGACCTGCTTCTAACCTGCACCTAAAGGATTTTCTTTCTTCTTCTTTTTTTTTTTAATTAAGTTTATTGGTACATTTTAGGTACGCATAATGATCACATTCATCATAAGGAATTTGTACCTATGCATGATATAGCTTGATCCTTTTCTTTCTCCCATTCTCCTACCCTCCCACCAAACCCTCTTCTTCTCCTGGTTTACAAAAGCTTTGTTTCCATTTTTCCCTTCCTTCCTTTCCTCCTGCTCCTCATTTGAACATTTTCTTACTCTTTCACAATATCTATCATGTATTTTCATCCTTATTTACACTTTTAGTTTCTGACACCAAGAAACAATACGGTATTTACACATGTGTGCCTGATTTATTTCACTTAGGAGTGTGGTCTCAAGGTACATCCACTTGCCTAGAAATGTCTCAAATTTATCCTTCTTCATCACTGAGAAGTATTCTGTTGTATTAAAAACAAACCTTTATCCATTCATCTGTTGACAGGCATATGGGCTATTTTCAAGATTTAGCTATTAAAACTGTTCCACTATAAATCATACCATCACTGTGATATGATGTTTTCAATTCTTTTGGGAAGATACTAAGAAGAGGAATAGCTGAGTCCAATGGAACCTCTATTTTAAGTTTTTGAGAAATCTCCACACTGATTTCCACAGTAGTTGTACCAGTATACACTCCCACGAACAGTGGAAAGGGGTTCTTTTTCCCCGCTGCCCTGTCATAGTTGATTTCTTGATAGTAGCCATTCTTTCTGGAGTGAGATGGAATCTCAGTATTGTTTGAATTTGCTTCCCTTGAATGACCAGTGATGTTGAACATCTTTCTATATATTTATTTGCCATTTCTACTTCTTCATCCAAGAAGTATCTATTCCTTTAGGATGCCCGTTCTTGGATTAGGTCTTTAAATTTGAAGAGCCTAATTTTCCTGTGTTCTTTTTATATTCTACATAGTAACCCTTTATCTGGGGAACAGACCTGGAAAAATCTTTTCCCATACTGTGAGCTGTCTCTTCCCTCTGTTTGTGGTTTTCTTACTCAGAAAAAGCTCTTTATTTTTTATTTACTTATTTGTTTATTTTCTGTAAACAAGTAAGTTATAGACAGGGTCTACAGGATTTATAGGGTCTCAATACATAGATCAGACTCATAGTGATCTTCCCGTTTTCAGCCTCCCAAGAGCTGGGACTATAGGATGCGTCACCACGCCCAGACTCAATAACCATCTCAGAGCGCCCCATGGGTGGGGCCTGCACAGCATGCTGGGAGTCAAACCCTGGCCACTGCACTGTGCCTAAGCAGGGAAAAATCTTTTTAATAAGATAATGTTCTAGATGTTGATTCTTTGTGATAGTTCCTGTGTGACTTGGGTTTTATTCATTTGGTCTTTGCCTATACCAATGTCTTCAAGTGTTCTACTTATTCTATAGCAGACCAAAAAATTTTTGTGAAGGAACGCAAAACCAGAGAAAATTAAAGATTCAAGAGAGAATAACCTTCAAGGCATATTGCATGATACAATGGCAGAGGCTTTGAGATCTACTCTCTTTCTTTTGAGGAAAACAAAAATAGAAACAGAAAATTTGATAAACCCCACTCCTCTGCTATTTATGAAGGAAACCTAAGGAATTTTGAGCTCATAAGACTAGATCAGAGAAAGCTCAGTTTTATCTGCATTGTTACCATTTGAGAAGAAGAAATTTAACATTTACAAGTATTATGGTTGGAGAGAAGGAGAGGTTGAAGGAAAGGTGTGAAGATAGAGAAGAAAGATATATCATGTGCAAGTACACATTCTCTGCAATACATGTGATCATTATGTACATCTAAAATGTACCAATAAAACCTAATTGAAAAAAAGATTATATGTATCAATTATTATGAATGCACTACTAATGTGTTTTGAAACTATCATACTGTTATTTCTTATTAAAAATTAAAAATAAAAAAATTAAAGAGAAAAAAGATTATGGTCCCATGAGTAGAATCAAGAAATGTTAGATTCTTTGGGAGTTTCGTGAGGTCATCTATGACTGTGAGGTGAGAGTATTGTTAGGCCAACTTTGAGCATAGGGATTTACCTGCTGCATTCCCTCCTGCAGGGGAATTTATAGGCAGTGGAGACTAAAACCTTGACAGGTGAAATTCCTTGCTAGTGGACTAAGGTAGAGAGAAAGCACACGTACAGTAGAGAGACAGTAGAACTAAGCTCTTTTTTCTGTTTGCATGGACAAAAAGAAGGTATGTATGCACTCATGGATCTCAGATCCTGGAAGCTCTTTGAAGAGAGTTGGCTTCCAAAGCAGTCCAACCCTGATCAGTAAGCAAGCAGGCTCTCAGAAGAAAGGTTTGGTTCTGTCTTGCACCAGTCTAAGGGGCATGAGGAGCTCCTTGGTGGACAGAAAAGGCATTGTCCCTAGGGTCACCTTCGATTATCTGCCTCATTGTTGGAAGCAATTAATGCAAAATCACAAACAAAACTAAGTAAATGCAAGAATCAAATTCCAGAAAATGTATTTGATTTGTCTTTGTGTCTCAAGAGCATTCTAGTACCAACTACCCTGCAGAGCTTGTTAAAATTACCTGGGCTTCCCTTTCATAGTTTCCAATAGATCTTGTAGACTGCCACCACCCACAGATCACCTCTGATTGCTAGGGCCCACACAGCAGGGACATTAAGAACCTTTGGGTGAATTCTGTTGCCACAAGAAATCTGGTCTATGAAACTAGATGACTTGACTTTATAAACCCAGTAGGAAAATGTCCCCATGGGTTTTCTGGAGCAAAAGCATTTTCCTACAAGCAGCTGAGGCTTCTTGTGATAGAAAGTTTCAGCTAAGGTGCTGCTGGAGGCTCACTCTGCTCCAACTTGCTGTACCTCCTCAAGAGGTCCACTCTCCTGGTGTGGGCCAGCTTCACGCACCTGCTCAGAGGCTTAGACTCAAGGGCTGATGCAGGACCATACGGAGCTACCTGTTCATTCTTATACAGTGCCACTGCCTAGTTTGGGTCTTCCAGAGGGCGGGGCTGGGGGTCATCTATGCTTGATTTTGCCACTGAAAAATCTATTTCTATGGAAGAATGGTACCACCATAGCATTTTCTCTTTTCAAAGATACACTCTGTGTGCCTTTCGTGTTTCCCAGACCCTGTTCTGAGTTCCTGAAGGATGGCAGCAGGAACTTGCCCATCCATCCTGCCAGGAGGACAGACTTAGGGGCAGGCAGCAAGTCCCAGGGAGCACTAGATGCCTACACTCAGTCTTAACAGTTGGAAGAAGTCTGCAGCATCAGGATGGCATTTTTGTTTTGTTGTGAATGACTGCAGGAAGTTGTAAGAGAGCAGCAAGTCACACTTGAAACCTATTATAAAAAGAAAACATACCTCTTCCTGTGAGCGGCCTGAGGTGTCCTGTGAAAGTGCTTCACTACTCTCTTGATCCAGAAAACCCCACAAAATCATGCAACTCAAGAGACTCAAATCTTCACATTCACTTTAAGAACACACTTGAAACTGCCCAGGCCATCAAGGCTGTGCATATCTGAAAGGCCATCAAGTATCTGAAGGATGTCACATTAAAGAAGCAGTGTGTGCCAGTCTGGCCTTACAATGGTGGAGTTGGTAGGTGGGCCCAGGTCAAACAGTGGGGCTGGACACAGGGTCAGTGGCCCAAAAAGAGTGCTGACTTTTTGCTGTACATGCTTAAAAATGCAGAGAGTAATGCTGAACTCAAGGGTTTAGATTAGATTCTCTGGTTATTGAACATATCCAGGTGAACAAAGCACCCAAGATGTGCTGCCGTATTTACAGAGTTCATGGCCTGGTTAACCCATACATGAGCTCCTTGCCATATTGAGATAATCCTTACTGAAAAGGAACAAATTGTTCCTAAACCAGAAGGAGAAGGTACACAAAAGAAAAGCATATTTCAGAAGAAACTCGAGAAACAAAAACTTATCACGTGGTAATAAATTAAGCATAAAATAAATGCAAATAAAATTAATGTTGTTGGCTATTAGTAAAAAAGCTAAAAAGAAAAAGAAAACATAGAGACTATGAAAAAAATTATAGTCCCTTGTACGTGGCTCCCTCAAGGTGCTTTTTGATCCAGGCACAGATGCAATGGCTACGTTGGGAAGAATACTGGCTTCAAGAAGAACATAGACATAGGCCCTTGTATATCCTAAGTCTGTCCCTCCTTGGAATGGACTTGGGTGAAGGTGAACCATTTACCCATCTGAGACTCAGTTTCTTTATTTGAGAAATAAGTCAGAGGCTTTCACCTTGCAGGGAAGACTATTTTGATTAATGTAGGCAAGGTAGAAAAATCAGCCAGGATAATGTCTGCCGCAAAGGAAGGAGTCAATAAGTGGTAGCTGTATTTTTAATAAACACAAGGGCAGTGAAACTAGTAATAAAAAGTGATTTGTTAAGAAAGATATATTAGGATGCCTTCTCTGATGTCAGAGAAGTTAATAGTTGGGGTAAATAGGTCTACAAAATATGATGGTTGATACTGGATGGCCAGTCCTAACCCTCTTTCCATCCCTTTGCTATTATAGAGACAAGAAAAACTAGCTAATTTTACAGCTTCGCTGGCAACAAAAAGTTGTTACAAAGGGCTGGTGAGATAGCTCAGTGGCCTAAGTGCCTGTTTAGGCAAGTGGAGAGACCAGGTTCGATTCCCAGTACCACATGCTCTGCTAGCCGTGCCCCTGGCACTCTGATCTGGCCACCGAGAGCAGGTGTGGTGGGGCACACCTGTAATCTCAGCACTAGGGAGACTGGAAACAGGAGGATCACTGTGAGTCTGAGCTCTGTAGTGAAACTCTGTAGCAAATACATTAAATAACAACAACAAAAAAGATCATCACAAGGTATAGTTATGACCAAAACAATGTGGACAGAGATTCTCTTGTCTGATAAATCATGGCTAGCACAAGGTTTCTTTTTCTTCTTTAGGCCTTGAACAAGGGCACGATGTCTGGAGCTGACACAGCCACCCAGTAGCAGCGCAGGGACAGGCTGACATGGTGAGGATGTCGAAGGGGAACAACAGGAAAGCTCTCAGGCCTGTGCTGACACCAGTGAGCCGCAGCACTCGCCCTAGGCTGTCTGCTCCAGACTTTCTAGGTTTATAAGGAAAATACCATTCTATGTGTTTGTGATTCAGCTGGGTTTTCAGTTGCTCAATGCTGAGAATATTATTAATCTGATAATGAGATGGGGATGAATTTCTGAAATACCTTACTAACCTAGCAGACAAATCCAGCCACTTTGGTTTTCTGCCTATTTTTAGGAGCAGAAGCTTTGCAGGCATTATAGTGACCCTAAATATTTTAATGACAATGAATTGATATCTATGAATGTATGCAAATACATACCTGGGCGTATTTATAAAGTAGCCTGTCAATCCTGAGAAGCTTCTTGTAGGTGTGATTCCTGAGATCTAGCTCTCTGCACCTCCAATGAGGTCAGGGTGTCCCAAATGTTTAACACTCCACAGGTGCCTCTGTGGCAAATGAGATCTATACCTGAGCCCTCCTCTCTAGGGACCTAAATTAACAAATCCTGTCTCCTAGGCAACTAACTCTAAGAGTAAGATTTGACAGGCACTTGTTTTACGAGCAAGTTGGCATGTTCTAGTCTTTTAGTTTCACAGAATCACCATGTATAATTACAAAATGTTATCCTGCTCCATAAAGCATAGAAATTAGACATGACCTTCTACAGTAAGTTAGGCAAGTCTTTAAGTTTTCATATCATATGATTGGGAGTAACCTGTGTACGGACCCGAAATATCAGGACTGCTGCATTGTTATCTTGGTTTTGAAACTCAGATAACCATGAAAATACCTTGATGTAATAGTGTAGGCCCATCAGTTCAGTCTGACATGTGCATATATGTGAGCTGGAGCTCTCCTGAGGACAGGACAGTGAGCTGACTCATTGTCCTTTGAAACATGGTTACAATCTTTGCATCTCTCACAACATCATGTCCTCAGGGTAAGAAAATATTACTCACATTGCCCAAAACACATATTTTCCTTTAAATTTTAATGTTTTCATTATTATCTGTGGCTTTTCTGAGTCACATACTTGCTTATATTTGCTATTGTTGATATTAAATGAGATGTGTATGCTCATAAAATAAGCATATATTAATATCTGATGGGCTTTTTTTATTATGTGTTTGTTTTAGCCAGCAGAGAAATGTTTTGTGGGCCACATGTATCAGTTAAGCTTCTGTTCTAGCATTACTGCTTGAAGTCGTTGCTAAATACTCTTAGGTTCACAGTACCAAGTACTGTACTCATTCTTTTATCAACCCACCTTTGAAAATTAACCGCTACAGATCACAGAATAATACCTGTGATATGGTTATTGATACAGTTTATGGCAACCTGTGTTCACACTGCACTTTTAGTTTTCACTAGTAGTAATAGCAGCCTATGTTTGAAAAACACTAACTGTATTCCAAGAACTGTATTTAGGTCATTACGTGACTTTTTAGTAATCCTCTCAGAAACCCAGGGAGGAGAGGAACTGTCATCATGACTATTTTACAGATGATTATGTTGAGCTGGAGAAGTTCAACGACTTGTCTGAAGTCACAAAGCCAGTAGGTGGTAGAGCCAGACTTTGACTGTATTTCTTATTCTCAATTCCACCCTCTTAAACACCATGCTCTGTTAGCACCATTTGTCATTCACTGGTGTCACCATACATTACTCTGAGGAATGTCAGAAGCATCTTTGTAGCCATGCTTACCTGGCATGAATCACTGTCAACAAGCCCTTTGGTCATACTCTGAAACAGCATCGTCTATAAAATTGTTTAAAAGCAGAGATGGACGTGGGTCTGAGTTACACTTTGTCTTTATGGCTGAAACAAAACAAGCGATTTGTATTTGTTGAATGACTTCTATAAATGTGAGTGTCATGGGACAAGCATTGGTTTTGGAGTAAGTGACTTTGTCCCTCTTCCCAGATAAGACATTTAGTCCTTTATGCTACAGGCTGAAAATCTAAGAAGAGGTGGCATTAAGGCTCCCTTCCCACCCCCAAGACTAGCCGGATGGCTAAGCAATGTAGAGCTCTAGGACAGGGTTTTGCAAGTAATGATGTGATACTCAGATGTTATTGTATAATTATAAAACAGTATTATTGAGTAGTTTCACTCTAAATGGTGGCCACAAATCTCACATTGGTTCTCACTCTTCCTTGGTACACATTCCTTCCAACACATTCTCCCCATCTGCTAGCTTTCTCATTCGTCAGCGTAATCATTTCACACTCTACACTCTCACCACCCTAATCTGAGCTCATGACTTTGCTTCAGACTCTGTCAAAAAAAAAAAAAAAAAAAAGCTGAAGCAAACAAATGGTCTTCCTCACCACACAGCCCCATCACTATCCCCAGGGTGCCGAGCAACTTCTTTTTTCCTATCACTAGGAATCAAGTATTCTGCCTGCTATAGGTCAGCATCCTCCCATCTTCCCTTGTCCTTGCAGGGGTTTTTTCTATGATTATTGCTTCTCTCCAACACTATCATGTCACAGGCTCTACCAGAGTGTAATCTTGTATATCCAATATTAGAAAACAGAAAGAAGAAAGAAGACCTCCACACACATCCTCCTGGCCCCATCTGCTTGTCCAACCCAACTCTGCTCTCCTTCACAGCCAAACTCCCTGAGGTAGCTGATTGTCTTCTCCCCTCCTCTTCCTCCCTTTCATTCTCTCCTTCACCCATACCTGCTCAGTTCCTGTCTCGTTGTGCTTCAGGCAGCAGAATCCAACGGGCACTCCCTAGCCTTATCTCTCTTGACTTCTCAATAGAAGTCTGCAGGCTTGGCAATATCTTCTTCTCCTACCTACAGCCAGCTGTTTTGTTCTTGGTGTACTTTTTGTTTGTTTGTTTGGTTGGTTGGTTGGTTGGTTGGTTGGTTGGTTTTTTTGGGTACTGAGGACTGAACTCAGGATCTAGAGCTTTTCAGGCAAGCACTTACACCACTGAGCTATCTCCTCAGCCCTCCTCCTACCAAATGAGGAAAGGAAAGGTTTGTTCAGCTCACAGTTACTGGAAGTTTCAGTCCATACTCCGCTGGCTCCAAGGCAGACTGGCACATGGCAGAGGGCAACAGTTCATGGTGGCAGAACAACAACAGTGGCAACCCAGAGAGAGTCTGTCTGTCTCTGTTATATTATATTCAGGCTCTCCACCTCAGGCGGGGTATAACACTCACACCCATAATCCCAGCAGTGCTGAAACCTACTATCCCAGTGGATCATGAGTTAATCTCAAATTCCAGAAGTCCTCACCCCATGACTGCATGAGACTTTTTGGGGGACAACTGGACACAAACCTTAACAAACAGGATCCATTTTAGAACAAGGGTCTTGCAGCCTACAATTGAACAAGGTAGCTCAAATAATTTTCTGTGGTCAACTCCTACAGAAAGGTAGGAGAAGCTTTAGTAATATTTTTGGATTTTAATTGTTATTAGAAAAATTAGTGGCAGGAGATAGGAAAACAGGAGGTGGTCAAAAAAATTTTGCATCTGAGGCATTCACTTGCAGGGGATGCCCCAACAGAACTATCATGGCATCACTAATTAATGCCATTTGCTCATGATAACAGGCTAAAAATTATCATTCATGACTTTCTTTGTGTCACTCTCACATCCAAACCAGTGTCAAAACTCAACAGTTCATGCATAAAACACCGAATCTATTTGTCTCCGTATTTCTGCTAACACACCTTGGCACAACGAGACGAGGTTCGTGACCTTCAGTTCTTCTATGAAGCAAATTGGTACTTAATAGAATCAAATTTCCCCATTAGGTTCTATGTAAATAAGGTTCATCTATTTTGAACCATATGCATTTTTAAATGACAAAAATATGAACCAAAGTACAATATAGCATGAAGAAAGAAAATACTAACTGTGCTCCAGGCAACTTCTGGCTTGAAGAACAGTACAAAAAGGTGGGTGAAGAGAGGTTGTTGTTTGGAGGGAATGTCTCCTTCCATTAGGACATCAGGGATATCTCTTCCAATCTCTTTCAGGGGATTTCTTTCTGTCTCTTAGCTGCAGGGTCAATTTTGGTGAAAAATCTACATCATGTCACTTGTTTCTTTTTTCGTGCACTGAATAACCTCCTGTAATGGAGAGGCATGATCATGTGTCAGACTCAACACTGTGCATTATGTTTGGGTGGTGCTCTTCAGAGAAATCTTAGCACATACTCCATTTCTCCGCTACGAATTTTATCACATCTGTGCTGACCTCCTCCCTACCTTCCCCTTCTTCAGCGAGCACTTTCTGCTGCTTACTCTGGCACTGGAGATCAGCAAATTTCTCCATCATCTGCTCCTCCTTATGAGTGTCCACATGTTCCTCTAACTCTGCACCACTACCCTCCAGACCTATTCTCTTGCTCATGGACACAGTCTCCTCCCTTGCCTCAGACCTTTCAAAGTCATGTTCAGTGATACATTCTGACCACCGTTTCCTCCAGGCTGAGTTTAAGATACAGTAGGTGGAACCGGTCAGATAGCTCAGTGGACTAAAGCACCTGCTTAGGCAGACACAGGGCCTGGGGTTTGATAGCTTGGCACCACATGCCCTGCCATTTCCGGCCCTGGAGCATGCTGAGACTGCGACTGAGACTGAGCATAGTGGTACACACCTGTAATCCCAGTGCTTGGGTGGCTGCAAATAGGAGGATCATTATGAGTCTAATCTGTGTAGTGACCCTGCAGACCCTGTACTAAATACATTTTTTAAAAATCCAATAGGTGATATCTTTGTAGACTTTCCAGTGACGTCACTGCAGTGGAGGACACTGAAATATTTCTTCCTGAGTCAAGGACACCTCTTCAGTGATATTATAGTACCTATGAGAGAGCATCTGTGTGTATAGCTTCTTGAGGTTGCAGATCCTCACTTGCTGGTTCATGCGCTGCAGAAGAGGTGTTGACCTCTGTGAGGTCATTCTCAGCATCCACATCATCCAGCAAGGCTGGAGAGTGCACCACTGCGGCACTGGCCATCAGAAGAAGGCATTTTTCAGCAGCTGCTTGTTAGAAAGACATTGTTTAATGGTGCATGCAAACACCTTGTGCAGTCATTCCACACACAGTTGCTTTGTGACCCGAGCTCTTGCATTGGTCCTCCACATGACAGGTAGCCTGGCCTCACACATGTTCTGTTCCTTCAGTGCACAAAGAATCTGGGAGTGGTGGGTGCACCAGCAGTGGCTTAATCCTTGGATCGGTGTTTGCATTCACACACAGCAAAAAGGCAATGTGTCTTGGTGAGCTTGTGGCCCGGGAGGGCTTTCTTCCACTACGTGGTATAGGTTTGGTTCAGCATTTTCTTCCAGAAGAGACTTATTTCATCACAGTTGGACCCTTGCCTTCATAAATTCCATAAATTCTTTCTTTTAGGCTTCTGGAGAGCCTTGTGAGAACCGGAAGCTTCGCTGCCTCTTATCACTCTCTGGATGCCATTGCTCCTGAAGAACTGATCAAACCACTCTCTACTGGCTTTAAATCAATTACTGGTTGCACTTGTGTGTGTGGGGTGTGGAGGAGTTCTTGGGGTAAATCACATGTAATTTCCTGGCTTTTCCATGGTTCACAGCTTCACCAAAGCCATCGCCTGCCGGCTGTTTCTCCCTCAAACACTCCAACACGAGTTTCTCTGCCACTTCTAGCACTCGTGTCCTCTACATGGTCAGCAACATTACTCCTTTCATCTCACCAGCTTCAAAACCTTCCTCTTACCACTCCTGCTCTGCAGTTTCTTGTCACCTTCGTTACTGTTCTGTACATCTGGTTAACTTTAACACCATTCTTCATGCTCCCTTTTTTTTTTTTTAACCTCCATACTTGCTCTGTGTTGTATGTTATGAGTCAGTGCTGAAAGAAATGATGAGAAGACCTGATGAATTTAGCTTCAGAGGTCTCACTGAGACTTATCTCTCTTGAAGTGAGCCCCAACCTTCAGAAATATCTCACTTTTATTTAGGGTCAAGGAATGTGTTCAGGTGCATAATCACTTTAGTAAAGAAAGGCTACAATCTCTGACCTCCATTTGCTCAATGCTAGGTTCACAGAAATCCTAATTAAAAAGGTTCCAAGCAGGGGATGAGACAACCATCAACATCCCAAGCAAGGGAGGAGACAACAAACAAAGAGCCTTCAGGGTAAGCTGTTATGAGCCTTCAGGGTAAGCTGTTATCTTCCTCCTGGAATCTCAGCTTTCTGGAATTCCCAAGTAACAGACCACAGCTGTCCCAGGGCTTTGTTTATTGCTCTTCACCTCTCGCCTCTTGAGATGCTAATTTCTTATCTCTACAGCTCTGCACTTTCTTGGGAGCCATGCTCGACTGAATAACATTGTACAGTACAGTATGCGCTAAAAGCACAGAAGGAGTCTTCTCAGCAAGTGTGTGGAGGTCTGTCTGAGACCATGGTCTCAAGTAGAGGAAGCCACAACTGCATATCAGGCTGGAGAAGATGTCTGTGGTCATGTCCATCAGCCAATGCAGATAAGAATGGAGGCAGAATGTTGGCAAAATGCTCCTGTTCATGAACTGAATTGTTCATAAACAGGAGCATTCATAAACCAAGGTACTGCCGCATAAGCCACTAGCACTTCCTCTATGGAATGCTTCAATAGCCTACCAGCTGATCCCCTTGGTTCACATTTACTCACCTACTATCCCTTTTAAGACACAACAAATGAAAGAAAGGAAAACATTTCTTTATAGTTGAATTCTAAATAATAAATGATAGATATTGGAGTTCTGCATTCAGAAATTCATCAGTAAGTACTAAACCTAGTAAAAGTTTGATGAGCAAAAGGATTTTACAGAGCATCAAAGAAATGTTCTTTGCAAGTTATTCATTAATTTTACAAGAGAAAAATCATCACTTTACAGAGGACAGACTTCGGACACACATCCATAACCAGGTGGTCAGAGCCAATATCACTAATACTGGGACAAGCCAAATTATATACCTCTTACTATCCTGCACTGGGATGGACGTAGCAATGTTTCTCAGAATCATAACAAAATAAAAAGTTTCCAAAACACAATACTCATCTTACACTATCATTTTCTCCTTTATATCCCTCCAATGTCTTCCCACATTAAAGTAAATTCTCCAGCCTCTGCCTGTCTTATGTGACTTTCCGGGATCTGGCCTCTGCCTCCTAGTCACCTCTCACACAGTGTCATTCTTCCTCACTAACCCTACCTGAACCAGACTAGATGAACATACTGGGCACTTGCCTTAGAACTGAGAGATGCTTCTCGGTTTGAAATGCTGTTCCCTTCACCCAACATCCTCAACTTTTGCTTGATATTCAGGTATCACCTTCAAGTTCATCGCGTCAAAAAGTCCTTCACTAACCGCATCCAGTCCTGCTCTCCCACCTTATGTCCTATGTTAACCTTATGGGGAGCACTAATCATTCTGCAGTTTTCTTACATATTTATTGCTTTTATTACCTGTTAGCATGTAAACATGTGAGAGCAAATATTTTGACTTACTTACATGTCATGAAGCAGTAACCTTCATGCCTGGGATAGTATGGGCCTGCAGTATCTGCCCAGTAAATATTTGCAGTGTGAGTGGGTGTTTGTCATGTATTTTGATAATGCTGTCTATTATTTCCATTTTGATATGTCTCCTAATAATAGAATCTCTGGTTCAATAGTCTGGGGTACTCTTTCCTATATAACTCCAGGGTTTTCAGTCCTGGGGATCATTCTGCTTATAATCAGAACAATGAATATTTTGTTTCAGCTCCTTTTTTTTCTAGGGAGCCAAAGCTCATTAAGGCCTTTCCTCATTAGGACCCTTGGGGAACAAGGCAATTACTACGAGGACAATGGGCATTATGTGCTGTGACGCTTCCCAGAAACGATGCCTGCATCTCATAAATGACAGGCCTCAGTATTTGGTGATTATTTTTATCCTTACTGTTTTCATACTGCTGATGAAATATCCTCGTATGCCAATTCTGAAAAGCCATACAATAGAAATAGCTGTCATAAACTGTGGACCAGGCGAGAAGTTTGATCCTGCTATCTTTTGCCAACTCCAAGTGAGGTCTCAGATGTGCCCTTTGAGTTCGCTGTGACAGCTGCTTTTTCCTGAATTTAGAGTGTGGCTCTTTCAAAGTTATGAATGAAACATGGGCCTAAAGAATCATAAACCGAGGCCCCTTCCCACTGATAACCTAGCTTCACAATTTCCTGTATTAGTCACATTCATGAACAGCAGAGAAACTCTAAGGATGACATGTTATACAAGGGACACTTGATCTGATACATAAAATTTATATCTAGCAACATTTTTCATTTACTCCAGGACACCTGTGCTGGACTGTGCTTAAAAATCACCCCTCAGATCCTCAGGAATATTGCCTCTTCCTCTGAACCCACATAAAGGGAGCTAGGTTCTTCAGAGAAAATGAGAGAAATGTGTGCTGACATGAAAAGCCAAGTCTCTCCCAGAGTCTGCGATTCCTAAGAGGTTGGTGCTGCTTGCGGCAGCTCTACAGAACAGATGTGCCCAGAAAGGGAACAGTGCTCGGAGGTGCCACAGGCCAGATGGATTAATCACACTATCTAATGAAAAGCAATAATTCTCAGTGGCCTGCGGGAAGAAGGGTTAGGGGCGCAGAGAAGACATATGCCCTTGGACACATGCGCACACAAAGATGTGCAGATGGGAAAATGCCAGGCTGGTCAAGGTGATAAGATGCTGGAGTTTTCCTCAGGCATTCCCAGAGCATTCCACCTGCATGGAGTTCATGTCTGAGACCACTGCTGAGTGGATTCGGTGTGCCCAGCCACCTCAAGTTACCATAACCAATGGAAATAATTGCAAAAGAAACAAGCCCACATTGAAACAATGGATAGAAATGGGCTGTAGAGAATTTACAAGTGCCACAGTGAAGTGTTGTCTTGTTTTATAACCTTCACTAGATGGCCTAAGGCATTTTCATCCATCTCCTATGCTTCAACTTAGAAAATGGAGATAACGATTGTACCGCTTCCTATGGTTAATATAAGGTTAAATATTCACATACATACTGTATCTATGTGTGTGTGTGT
>PVKN010009202.1:0-24088 GCA_004027915.1 Capromys pilorides
GAGGGAAGAGAAGGGAAGGGAGGGGAGGGAATGGGTAGCAAGAGAGGTGGGGGACTGATGAAGGCAAAAGGAAGCTAAGTTAAAGAGAACTAAAATACTAAGCTGCCCATGGTGCAGGAGGGACCCTCAACCCTACACCAACGCACGGTGGGTAGTGTGCTGCCAAGAGCTGTGCCCTAGGGCCTCTTCTTCCCTTCTTCTTCCTGATGGCTGGGTGCCAGGCGGCGCTCACACCCACTGCCCACGCAGAGGTGGCTTCGGCCCTGGTCCTTCCCACTATGACCCACCCTGCTCCTGCTCCTGACTGGGGCTGCCTGCCTGAGCTGTGAGGCTCTGCACACAGCCTCCCTGGTCTGCTGGCCCTTGTCTGGAAGAAGAGCCTCTAAAAGAGCAAACAATGAGCCTCCTTGAGCCTCTGGAGGGAGATGATGGGGCCAGCACCAGCGGCACCGAAGAACCAAAGAACACTGCAGCAAGAGGGCCTGGAATCAGCGAAGGGCCAGAAGGAGCCAGGACCACTTGCAGCCAACAGCCAGAAGAAACACCTGCCCGCTCACCAGCACTATCACAAAGCACTTGGCACTGCGACAACACAGGGCTGGACAAACAGAACAGCAGGACAAACTAGAGCAACCAGGGTGGCCCCAAGGACAGAGACGTCGGATGGAAAACCACAGCGCACCAGAGAAGGGATCATCCTAACACACTAAATCAACTGGCTACACAAGTGGGAAGACTCATTTAACCCCTCCCTCACACCATGCACAAAAAAATAATGCTTTTACAAGAATATGTAACAAGCAGAGCACATCCAATAGCCACTAACTAGAAGGAAAGTACTCAGTTCCATCAGTCGTTAAGGAAATGCAAATCAAAACCACAGTGAGGAAGCAGGATACCCCACCAGAAAGGCTAAAGCGAAGAATGCCCTGGACACACACACACACACACACACACACACACACACACACACACACAAATCCCAGTGTCGCTCAGGATGCAGCGCTTACCTCTCACGGACAAGGCTCTGGTTTCCACCCCCAGCAACACACAAACACACGAAGAAACCAGCCAAAATTACCTAAGTGGGATGCTTATATATTGGTAGTGGAATATAAATTGGCACCATGACTTCACAAAGCTGTGTGACTAGATTTACTGAAGTTGAACAAATGCAAACTATATTACACAGTGATTCCACTCCTAAGAGTATGTCAAACATAAATGCATGAACACATTTACCAAAAAATATTCAAGAATGGGGTATTTGCCTGAAGCCAGGAATAACCCAAATGTCCATCAACAAATAGACAACCGATGAACATATTAACAGCCGGTGATATAGCTCAGCGGACTCAGTGCTTGCTTAGGAAAGCACAGGGGCCAGGGTTTGATCCTTGGCACCACATGCCGCCCTAACCCTGCCCCGGGTGGCACATGCCTGTAATCCCAGCACTGGGGAGCCAGAAATCATGAAGATCACTGCGAGTTCAAGCTATATAGTGAGAAACTGCACACAAAGAAACACCTAAAGGTAAATATATTATATATTCACATACTGTAATACCAACAATGAGAATGAAGCCAGGCATAGTGGCACAGGTCTGTAATCTCAGTTATTTGAGGAATACAGGTAGGAGGATGGCAAGTTCAAGCCCACCCTGGACAATTTAGTGAGACCCTGTCTCAAAAAAGAAAAAAAAATGTGCTGGAAGGGCCAGGGAGATAGCTGAGCAGCATAAACACCTGCCTGGCAAGCGCTAGGTCCTGAGTTCGATCTCTGATACCACACAAAAAAGTGCTAGTGATATAACTCAGTGATAAAGCATTGTTTAGCATATGTGGGACCCTGTGTCAATCCCTAGGACTTCAAAAGAAAATGAACACCCTGTGTTTATATATTAACAACAAACTATCTGAAAAAGAAATCAAGAAAACAGTCCCATTTATAATAGCTCCAAAAATAAAATGAAATATTTAGAAATAATTTAACTAAGAACAAGAAAGATCTGTACACTGAAAACTACAAAATACTGAAGAAACTGAAGCCATAAACAAATGGAAAGGTATATTGTTTATGGAGCGGAAGAATTAATAATTAATATTGCCATAATGTTCCTGCTGCTCAAATTGATCAGGTTCAGTGCAATCCCTATCAAAATTCCAGATCTTTTTCAAAGATAGAAAAAAGAACTCCATGGGGCCAGCGAGATGGTTCAGTGGTCTAAAGCGCCTGCTTAGGAGGGCTCAGGCAACTGCGGGGACTGCAGTTTGATCCCCGGCACCACATGCTGCGCCAGCGCCACCACCAGGGCAGGCTGAGCCAGCCACAAAAAATGAATAAATAAAGAAACAAACAAACACAACAAGCAAACAAATAAATAAATAAATAAAATTTAAAAAAAAAAAAAAAAGAAAGAAAGAAAAAAGAACTCCAGGGCTATGGAGATAGCTCAGCAGTCTAAGTGTCTGCGTAGGCAAGCAAGGACCTGGGTTCAATCTCCAGTAGTACATGACATGCCGGCCCTGCCGGTAGCGCACACCTGTAATGCCAGTGCTGGGAAGGCTGAAACAGGAGGATCGCTAAGAGTCTGAGCCGTACAATGAGATCCTGTACCGAATACATAAAATAAAAAAAGGAAAAAGAACTCTAAAATTTATATGAAACCACACAAATAACAAAGCTGTAAACATCACAATACCTAGCCTCAAAATATACTAGAAAGCTGCAGCAATTAAAATAGCATGATAGGGCTGGGGCGATAACTCAGCAGCATAAGCTCCTGCCCGGCAAGCACAAGGTCCAAAGTTCAATCCCTGGTACCACAAAAACAAAACTAAACAAAACAAAAAAAACAGCATGATAAGGCATAAAAAGGTGAAAAAACTGTGCATAGCACTGCAATGCCTGTTAGCCTAGGTACTTGGGAGGCTGAGACAGGAGGATCCTAAGTTTGAAGCCAGCCTGGGCAATTTAAAAAATGGCTGACAGTGTAGCTCCGTGGTAAAACACCCCTTGGCTCCATCCCCAGCACTAAAAAATAAAGCAAGGAAAAACAGACCTATGGAACAGAACAAAGAATCCATACATTTATGGTCAAGTGATTTTCTTATTTTTTATTTTCGAGGGTCTCCTTATACAGTTTAGGTCTTCAGTTCACTTTGTGGCTTAGGTTGGTCTCAAAAATCACAATAATCCTCCTGCCTCAGCCTCAGGAGCACTGGGATTATAGGGTACACCACCACCTGCAGTACTTGGCCAACTGATTTTTAATAAAGGTGTCAACAGCACGCACACACAGGAAAGGACAGGGTATTCAATAAAGAGCGTTAGAAGGCCAGACGGTCACAGTAAGCGGCATTAAGTCAGAGCCTTGCTTAATAACATACACAGAACCCGCCTGTGGCTGGGGTGCAGCGGGCGGCGCGGTGTCAGCCAGCACCACCAAGGCCCTAGACTGCAGCATTAGCGCCACTGCTAAGACAAAAACAAAAACAACCACAACACAACAGACTCAAGAGTTAAAATTAAGGCCTGAGACTATAAAACTATTCACAGAAAATGCAGGGGAGAAGGTCCGGATTGGTCTAGCTGATTTTTTTTTTTTCTTTTTTAGCTAGGATTCCAAAAGAAAAATAAAACATGAAATCTTATCACAATAAAATGTTTCAGCACAGTAAAGGAAATCCAAGAGTGAAAGATAATTCTAGTGAATGTGAGAAAGCATGTGCAAGCCAGTCATCTGATAGGGAATTAATATCCAAATAAACAAATCAACCAATTAAAATATGGGCAAGTGACCTGAATAGACATTTCTCAAAATAAGACATACAATTGGCCAATAGGTTATGAAAAAAGTACTCATCCCTAATCACCAGGGAAAAGCAAATTAAAGCAAATGGACATACTATCTCACACCTATTAGAATGGCTGTTATTGCCAGGCATGGTGGTACACACCTGTAATCCCACCTGGGAGGTGGGGGCAGGCAGACTTCTGAGAGACCAATGCCAGGAAGGAAGGAAGGGAGGGAGGGAGGGAGGGAGGGAGGGAGGAAAGAAAGAAAGAAAAAAAGAAAGAAAGAAAGAAAGAAAGAAAGAAAGAAAGAAAGAAAGAAAGAGGAAAGGCAAGACAAGGCAAGGTAAAGAAAGAAGGAAGGAAATGTCTGCTATCAGGATGCAAAATAACAAGTGCTGGTAAGATGTGGGACGAGGGAGCCCTGGGTCTGTCCACAGGCACGTAAAGTAGCCGTCACAGCTGTGTGCAGGGCTGCACGCCTCTAATTAAGCACCTGGGCATGCTGGAGGACTTAGTGACTTAGCAAAACCTTGTCAATAAAAGGAATGGGGGCAGTGGCCTGGGATGCAGATCAGCGCAAAGGCCCTGGGCTGAAGGCAGGGCAGCACCGCCACCACCAAAATAAAGTACTACAGCCAGTACACCGAGCAGCACGGAGGTTCCACAAAACATTCAAAGTAGAACGTGATCAGTAGCATGAAGGACCCTGGAAGACACATTTTAAATGAAATAAACCAGGCACAAAAGACACATGAGGCGGGATCTAAAACGGTGGGCCCCATGCGGAAAGCAGGACGGTGGCTGCCAGGAGCGGAAGGGTCCGGGGAAGGCCGTGAGAGGCGGTCGAAAAACATCAGAAGCATAATTCAGGAGATCTGTGGTAGAACTAATAAGCGTTGGTTTGTGCAGCACAGGGACTGGAATCCAGGGCGCTCCACCACTGAGCTTCATCCCGTCCCTCTTATTCGTGTTGAGACAGTGTCTCCCTAGGTTGTCCAGACTGTCCTTAAAACTTGCAGCTGTCCTGCCTCAGCCTTCTGCACAGCTAGGATTAAAGGTATGCACAAAACCCCGCTTGTGTTGTATTCTTCAGGACTGCTAAGAGAAGGGGGAAAAAATCAAGGTGCAGGGTGAACCTCAGGGGTACAGCCCTTGCTTAAAATGTGTACAGCCCTAGTCTACATCCCTAGCACTAAATTTTTTTAAATGAAAAATAACAGGTAAGTGAAGGAATGTGAATGCTACTTAGCTTGATCGGACTGTGTCATACTATGCACTTATTTCAAAATAGCACATTGTACATGATGCATATATACAACTTTTGTCAATTTTAAAAAAAGTTGCAAAAGGAAAAGCAGACAATCACTCACCTACAGGGACTAGAAAACAGAACGAGAACTGTGTTAACCAGCTTTCTGTTGCCAAGACCTGAGAAAATCAACTTCTAAAAAGGTTCCTTTGGCCAGTTTTGGAGCTTCTAGTGCCTGATGGCTGCTCTCTTGCTTCGAAGCCTCAGGTGGAGCTGCCTGATGACCTCGGTGAGAGGCAGGCACAAGCTACAGAAAGCCACCAGCCTTGCTGCCACCTAGAGGAGAGACAAGGCCTCAAACTCCCCTCTAAGCGCTAGGCATTAATGGCCCAAAGTTGTCCCATCAGGCCCCACTCCTAAAGGCACCAGAGACTCCCTGGCACTAAACACACTGGTCTTTCAGGCAAGTTTCAGAACCAAAGTGCAGCAGCACTTCTGGAGCAAGGCCAGAGGGGTCCAGGGGCCTTGCAACATCTGGTAAAACCACTCCTCCTGTGGGTGGTGCTTCTTGAGGTTCAGTCACTTGGAAAGCACTTAAGATGTACGTACTTTATTTTTTTAATGTGTTTGGTACAGGGTCTCACTATTGTAGCTTGGACTCCTAGTGATCCTCCTGTCTCAGCCTCCCTAGCACTGGGATTACAGGTATGGACATCCATGCCTG
Organism: Capromys pilorides; assembly: GCA_004027915.1. Classification (NCBI taxonomy): domain Eukaryota; kingdom Metazoa; phylum Chordata; class Mammalia; order Rodentia; family Capromyidae; genus Capromys; species Capromys pilorides. The sequence continues at coordinate 5,773 of PVKN010009202.1, forward strand.
GACTTGGTGGCCAGCTCAGCGTGCCCGGGGGTAAGGCTGGCACAGCACGTAGTACTGGGGATTGAACCCCAGTCCCTGCGCTTGCCTAAGCAGGGGTTTAGTCCACTGAGCTATCTCGTCAGCCCAACATGTCTGTACTTTGCTATAGGTCACTTAGGTTTTAACAAAGCCCTCAAGACAGCAAGAAGCCAGCAGTCACCCTGGGAAGAAGGAGGCTGACTCCCTTCACCCAGGCCTTTCCAACTGGGGCTCTTCGCAGCTGTGACCCTAGCCTGTAGGTCACTGCACGCTTGGGTAGAACGAGCTGGAAGCCATCAAGAGGGCGCCGGAGTGGCTAGAGCGCTGGCCCTGGCCTGGCCTCCCCAGGTCCAGGCTGTGTGGCCCTCTCCGATCTCCATCTCCTGGGCATGTGAGGTATTTAGAGTTCTCAAGTCCATGAAGAGGTTCAGTGGGCATGGTGCCCTTCTGCCCCACCCAACAGAGCGTAGATTTCCAAGTTCCTTCTGCAGCTAGGGAGGGGGTGCCCTCCAGCCTCAGGCCCTAAGAACAGCAGGCACAGCGCCCAGGGAAAGGAGCAGAGCAGACTCACAGAGAGGCGAGGGGTGGGGCAAATGGTCCTGCTGTGCCCAGCATGGGGACCTGGCTTTGTCCTGGGGGGACAGCTACAGAGGGAGGCACTGAGCAGGGAGGGGCAGCTGCACTGTCTTCGGCTCATCCAGCTCCTTTTTATCCCTGCTTGGCAGCTCAGGACTCCAGGCTCCCGGGTTCCAGCTCCATGAATCACTCCAGCCAGCACGGCGCAGGCTGGCACCAGCGCTGGGAAATCCTGTCTTTCTCCCCCTCCTTCTCCTTATCATTTCTGTCTGCGTCCAGTCCATTCTCCACCCAGCCTCTGAGTGCTTTTCCTGACACGCAAATCCAACCAAGCGGCTCCTTGCTAGCTAGGACTGGGGCCGGGGGATGGAGCCTGACTACAGCCAGGTCTCCAGAGGGTCCGCTGAAGGTGGTGGCGGCTCTGGAGCATTAGCGTGCATGTGCATGTGTGCATACGCCTGTGCGTGTGTCCCCTGCACGAGGACGGGGCCGGCCTGCCTGGCGCTGTGAGGCCCTGGCTGACTCCACAGCTGCTTCTCATCTGGGGGCTGGCACTGGGCCCTGCCACATCTGTCAGAGGTGGAGCCTCAAGCGGGGGATCCCAGCTCAGGGGCTTGCTAGGACTTAGCAGGAAGGAAGGAGCAAGGCGCCCCAGTAACCTAGGCTTCCTGCCTAGGGTTATTGGAGTGACCAGCTCGTCCTGGTCGTGGTGATGATTTACATCTCAAGGAAGCCCAGGAAGTGGGCCACCCTCCTGGGGGGCTCCCAGCCCAGGCCACATCCTGCAAGCAGGTACAGAGTGAAGGGCAGACACGGCTGAGCACCTTCCTCCTACCAGGGTGGGTGGCATGTGATCACCGAAGCCCTAGCACAATGCCACTTGCTCCCTGGCAGGGGACACCACGTGACAAAAAGACTTGATCAGGTCACAGAAGCCACTTCTCTGTTCCACTGTGCTGTGTGACCCAAGGCAAGCCCTGCCTACCACCCCCGTGAGGGGGTGGCCTACGGCACACGGCCTCAGCCACATGGAGCTGGCCAAGGTCCCTCACTGGAATGGGCCACCTCCTGGATGGCAGACCTGTCTTGGGGGGCATGGCAGCACTTCGGGTCCCCCACTGCTCTGACGGTCAACACCCTCTCTCTCCAGGTGGGGGCCAATCAGCCTCAGCGGCTGGCCGGCCCAGACATGCCCTGTCCTGTCCGCACGCCCATCCTCAGATGGCCCTGGGTAGGACAAGGCAGTCAGTTTCTCTGAGCCTTGGACTTCTCATCTGTGAAATGAGGGGCTTCCCCTCCACCGGCCCCACCTAGCTGCTCACTGCCCTCCCCTGCATGTTGCTCTCCCAGGACTTGGCCTCTGAGAACCTTGGCACTTTCATCTGTCTCCTCAGGCAGTGTGAGGCTCCGGTGCCCCTGCTTGGTGTGGCCAGCCCTGAAGGAATGTCCAAATGAGTCGCACTGCACCCGAGAACCCCAGCACGGTGTCGGTGGGGGTCGGGACCCAGCTACCTGCAGCTACGGCCATGCTCCAGCACCCCTTCTCCCACACATCCTGAGCTCTGGCCACCACCGCTCCGCTGGGGCCCAGGCCCTGCCTGAAGTGTCCTGAGGCTGAGGGGAGGAGATACACCCAGCAGCTGAGAGCGACCTCACACAGAGCCAGGACCATGTCGCAGGAGGCCAGCAGCTGTGGGCCCCTGGAACTGGAGCGTGGGTGGAGGGCCGGGTATGCTGCCTGAAGCGACACCCCGCGGTAGCTGTGTCGGGCTGAGGAATGGCCTCCACGATGCCCACAGCCCACTCTCTAGAGCCTGTGACTACTGCCTTCTGTGACAGGAGGGACTTGCAGAAGTGATCAAGGGTTATAAACAGGAGGTTATCCTGGCTTATCTGAATGAGCCCTAAATGTAATCACAAACACCCTTATGAGAGGGAGGGAAGCGTCAGCGACAGCTCAGCTGCTTAAGTGCCTGCCTGACAAGCCCAAGATCCTGAGTTCGATTCCCAATAACACATCAAAAAAAAAAAAAGAGGGAGGCAAGATGAGGATGTGCACATGCTCAGTGTCTGTCCTGTCTCAGCCACTGGGTGATCCATGCTTAACGAGGCCCTGGGCTCAGTTCCCAAGGCAGGAGAAGCAGGGGGAATTTGTGCAAGAAAGAGAAGAGGGTGAAGCAGCCACAGAGGGCCAGCAGCCGGAAGAGACAGAACAGATGTTCCCTGGCACCATTAGAGGAAGCCAGCTTAGGTTCCAGCCCCATAACATTATGTCAGACTCCTGACATCAACAACTCCAAGAGAACTAAGCTGTGTTGTTATAAAGTAGTAACTTTTCAGTCTCTGGTTACAGCAGCAGAAAGCAAGAAGTACTGTTTTTCGGGGTGTTTTTTGAGACAGGCCTCAAACTCCTGATCCTCCTGCTTCAGCCTCCTGAGTGTAGGAGGGCAGGACTGTGTCATCCAAGCCCGGCTGAAAACACTGCTCTTGAAGAGCAGTGGGTGGTAGGGGAAGCAGCCCTACCCTTTCCCCTCAGGGAAGCCACCCCGAACTCCAGGCCTTACTGTCATCCCGCCCCACCAAATGGCAGACATTACCCAGCAGTGGGGAACATCAGCAGGGAATGGCTGAGCAGGGACAGGAAGATTAGGCCAGCAGGCCTTCGGCCTTGACCACCATCCCTGGGCCTCATGCAGGCTCTGGTCTGCCCTGGCCACAGGCCCCTTCGCCCACAGCTGACCACGTGTCCAGGCCACACTCACAGGCTCCCTGGGAAAGCTGGGGTCACTACAAATGTCTGAACAGCGAAGTGGGGAGTGGAAACTTGGCCATTCCAGGCCACCACTCACAGTGTCTGCAACTTCCATGGCCAGGCCTAGGGGCTGGCTTAGTTAGACATCCTGGATTTGAGCTCCAAAGGGACTTGGTCCATTTTGCCTTCAGCAATCAAGGAACAGCAAGGCTGAGGCCCCAGGTAAGTCAGCAGCCCAGAATGCAATGAGGAAACCCCAAGGCAGCACCTGCAGCAGGCCAGGAGAGGGTGCGGAAGAGGGGGGCTGTGAAGGACAAGCCTAGGGGCCTGACTGTGCCAAAGCGTGTCCTGCCAAGGTGGACAAAGGGATTAAGAGGCAGAAGAGGTGACTGGGGAGTTGAAGGTGGCTAGGGGGCTCCAAAGGCACTCAGAAAGCTTAAACAGGGAGAGACAGGGCTCTGGCCCAGGTAACAAGACAGCTGCAGACAGACTGCCATGCGGTCAGAGCGCTGCTGCTGCCCAGGCTACAGCTCGCCATGGAAATGGGCCACAACCTGGCCTGTACAGCTGGTCTTGAGTTTGCCACCAAGCTCAAGGAGGCGTTCACATGACACTCTAGGGTGCCCAGCTGTCTCACCCTGCCTCTCTCCAGGCAGGAGGAGGTCATCAGCTTGATCAGGCAGAGAAGGACCACTTGGGGTGTGGGCCTGCAGAGATCACAGTTCTTCTCATCCATAAAACCAAAGGGGCTCCTACTTCAGAGGAGGAGACACCACTGCTTTCCTCTCTAGTCCTAAACTAAGCCCCTCCTTCCTTGGCCCTCTCCTCTGTGACGGGCCAGTGTAATGCTGATTGTCAATTCCTATGCATGATAATGGCTAGCAAACACCAAGCCCCAGTGCAGTACTTCTAGTGACCTGCTCTGACTTCATCATCACCCCCAGAACAAGCTCGCGCAGGGGGAGGCCCCTGGGCTGGAGGTCACAGGAGGGCAGGAGGAGCAGGGCAGGGCTCAGGGAGCCGGGCAGGTCCTACAGGTAGGATGGTGGAACGCACCTCCCCACAGCTGCCAGGAGGTCCAGGGGGCTCCTGTCTTGGGACAAGCGCTCAGGGCTACGCTGAGAAGCTGCAAGGAAAGCAGAGACAGATGCGGCCAGAGCCATACTTATCTTGGAGCAGAGTCTCACGCCACCACAACCCACACCTTTGACAACACTGGGCCCAACTCTGCTCTCTTCAAATTCCCCAAGTGGTGGTTCCCATGTCAGACAGCACCCTGCTATCCTTTCCCAACACTGGGGCCCTGGGCACCCCATAGCCCTCTCTACCAGGTCCTCTTTTGCCAAGCCTCAGCCTGGGAAGGATGCAGAGAGGACAGGAGCTTGTCCCTGCTGAGGCCTCGTACTGTGGACAGTGGCCTTACCCCCATCACCGCAACCACAGCTAAAGACAGCTCTGTCAGACACACGCCTGACTGTGAGATCCCCACCCGCTCAGCTGTCCCTCTGCTCACACCTCCAGCCAGCAACTTCCCACCTCTGATGAACTCCAAGACCCCGCTCTGAGGAAAGTGGGCTGACCCCGGTTCCCAAGCAAGGATGGGCTTCTGCCTAATTTTCTAAGGTGCCAGATGTGTGCCTTACCTCTTGTCCCACCAGGCGCTCTCTCCAAAGAGAGGCTCCTCAGGGTGGACTCTGGGCTGGCACTCAGGTAGGACCTGGGAGGGGGCAGAAGCAGCTGGGGCCACCGTACCCCCCAGACTCTGGGTGAGGATCAGGGACCAGCCCAAGTATTTAGGCCCTGGCTGGTCGGTGGGGCCCCTGGGAGGCCCTCGGTCAGCCCTCAGTTCTGGCTCCCAAGTCCTGGGAAGGTGGCTCACACACCCCACAGTGACCCACTCTGTCTTCGAGGGGTCTGGGGCTGAATCCCGCACAACACGAAGCGTGGCCGGGGAAACGGCACCTGCCAGTGATCTGCCCTCTTTCTCCTCTGATTCTCAAGTTTGAGGGGTGCAGGTGGATGAGCGCTGAGCCCTGCTCTGCCAGATCCCGCCCCACCAGCCCCACCCCCAACACCCCACACCTGCGCTGGCCAAGGAGCGCGGCCCCATCCAGCGTGGGGAGGAGGGCGAAGTAGACAGCTGCGGCCTTGGCCGTGGCCGGCCCCAAGCAGGGTGTAGTCAGTGGTACCCAGGAGCCGCAGGGGACCGAGTGGGCCGAGGGGTAACAAGAAGGGGGATTACCAGGAAAAGGAAAAGCGGTCCTGGTGTCAAGAGGGCACCAGGGAACCCCCCCACCCCGGGGTGGGGGAAAAGGTCCTTCGAAGTGGGAGGAGCGCGAAGGTGGGGCTGAGCCCCGGACGAGACCTATCCTGAGGTCCCCACGTGGACCCCGCGCACCCTGGACCCCCGGACTCGGAACGCGAGAACGCGCGTCTGCACAAGCCTGCCCCGGCGCAGCGCCTCCTACCTGCCGCGCCCGCCCGGGACCGCTCCTGGACTCAGGAAGCGCAGCCTGCAGAGAGCTGCACCTCCCTCCGGCCAGAGCGCAGCCGCGCCCCGGGAGGCCCCGCACTCAGATCCTGGCGATGCAAGCCCGCCCCGCCCCAGCCTTGCCCGGCAGCCGGGGGCGTGGTCTCGAGCGGGCGGATTGCGCGCATGCGCACTGGGCGGCGCCTTGCGGGGCGCGGGGGAGACTGTAGGGCCCCTCCTCCCGACCGTGTTCTGGGCCACGGTGGACCCCCCCGCCCCAGGTCCCCCGGCCTGGTTCGGGGCGCTGAATCGGACCCGCGAGACCTCAAGGTGTCTCTGGATGCGGCTGGGCGGGGAGTCCCCGTGCACCGAGGCAGGGTGGCTGTGCAAAGAGGGACCTCACGGAGGGAGCGTGCACCTCTAAGGCTTGGGTAGAGGAGCTCTGGCCATTGTGAGGCTAAGAGAGGGCGTTGGGCGGGGGCGGGGGGGGGGTAGCTGGCCGCCCCTTCTGTCGCGAGGGCTGGGCTGTGCCACGCGTAACGACGGCAGAGAGGGCACCTGGACCCTCACGCCTGGGACCGGCTCCCAGAGAGGCGGGGGGGGGGGGGGGGGCGCAAACCCGGGTTTCTCCATGTGCAAGATGGGAACGGTTGCCTGCACCCACGCAGGGCTGAGGCAGACCCGGCGGCGCACGGTAGGCCTGGGGCGACCCCTGGCTCAGCTTTGAGGCGACAGGGCTAGGATTACTCACCTGAGCAAGCAGGCTGCCTGCAGCCCACCTTGCGGGGAACACTGCCCCACCCCCAATTTCCCAGGCTTGGTGACATCAACATCACAGTTGCATCAACATCTCAGTCACCTAGGCGGCTTCCACCTCGGCCCTTTCCTTCTTCGCTCTCCAGCCCTGGCAGCCAAGTATCTTCGAAGTCATCACCCGGTGCGCACACACAGCTGGCTTCCCGCCAGAAGCCTCTTATCCAGCAGCTAAGAAGAACTTTTACAAAAGCCGCTGCGATCTACGGGGCTGCACCCCCCCCCCCCCAGCCTTTTCCCTGCCTGTGCGCCACCGCGCCTCACCGCACCCTGCATGCTTATCTCAGGGGGCCTTGCCTCCAGGCAAGTTTATCTCTGGATGACTTCTCCATCTGTGCGCAGGATTCAGCCCTGCTCTGCCCACATGCCAACTTCACAAAACCCTGTTCGGCCCCTCAGCCTCTCGGAGCCCATGGGCTCTAGGAGCATGCCGCCTCTGTCCGGGTCTCGGTTTTCCCCTAGAGGTCCGGCTCCCAAAGGCATTCTCTGCCACGGCCATGCTCATGCAATCCAAGCAGATCTAGGCTGCAGTGTTTAGGCAGCCGGTTCCTTGCTGTGTGATCTAGGTGAATTCCGGGTCCTCTCAGCCTTGTTTTCCTGGCCTGCTAAACAGGCTTGTAGCAGAAGTGCGCTATGGGCTGCGGGAGCAAGGCGTGGGCTCATAATGGGCTCATCACGGGGTAGATGGCCACATGGCCTCTGAGCCAGGCAGCGCTCTCGAGTTCCAAGGCGTGGCTGGGTCATAGCTGAGAAAGCCACTCTGCGCCCAGACCCAGGCTTTCCAAGGGTGCTTAGGCCCCTTTGCATCTCAGTGCCTGGGAGCCTTAAGAGGAGTTCTGTGTGGCGGTTGCAAGCATGGACTCTGCTGTAGCCCATTAGCTGGCAAACCTTGGAAAGGGCCCCACATCACTGTAGAACCAGCACAGTAGCCCCAATCCCCACAGTGGCCCAAACACTCATGTAAAGACACCCCCAGCAAGACAGACATGTAGGCATGGCATTGTGCAGTGTTAGGACTGCACACCTGAGAGCCCACATCTGGCAGCTTTCAGGAGGAGATCCTGGGCACCCAGCATGCCATAGGTATGGGGAGGGTGGCCTTGCTCCTAGGGGGAAAGATCTCAGGAAAAGCCAGGCCTTCCCAACAAGTTGGAGGAAGGGGTTGGGCCCTGATGGTACCCTGGCCCCAGGCCCCTGCTGGTTGGTTTTTATAAGCTGTCATGTAATGATGCCAGGAAAGGGCCTCTTGTGTAGGTGCTTTCCCATTTAGTCAACCACCCCGTGCGGGAGCCTTTATTACCCCCATTTTCTAGATGACAGAACCAAGCCTCAGGGAGATGCCCTGGGTCACACAATTAGTAAACCACAGAAGTGGATCCAGAGCTGCCCAGGACACCATCCACTCTTAGGCTTCTCTGCTGTCCTACTCCTGGCCTCTAGGGAGAGGCCACCTCTACAGACTGCTTTACGCTGGCCCACCTTTGCCTCAGCTCCTGCAACTGGGAGCTCATTTCCTCCCAGGACAGCACTTTCCGTCTGTTTATGACCCAGAGCAGATCCAACCTTTCTTCCTGGCTCTGTAAGACTGCACACCCATCAGCCTACCAGTGAAGACAGAGTATGCTCTCTTGTTCTTGCAAGGAGGAGGCCAAGGTAGTCACACAGGACTATTGAGAAGTGGTTGCTGGTGCCCCACCCTGCCAAGTGGTAGGCAAAAGGCAGGGCAGAGGTCATGCAGAAGGAATATGTGCAGGACAAAACTAACCTCTGAGTTGTTTGAAATTTCCTTTTCTGAAACAATACTTACATTTCACTCTCATCTTCTCTATTAAAGATGCATCCGGGACTGGAGGTGTGGCTTGGCTGGTGGGATATATCCCTAGCATGCAGAAGGCTCCACATTGGAACTAAAAAGGTAAAATCTAACCATGGCCAGATGTGGTAGCACCCATAATCCCAACTATGCAAGAAGCTGAGACAGGAGGTTCACTAAGCTAAATACCACCCTGGAGAATTTACTTAGCAAGACCTCGTGTTATGGTTTGTGTCTAATTGTCCCCCTAAAGCCTCATGCAGTCATGGGTGGGGACTTCTAGAGTTTGAGATTAACTCATGATCCACTGGAGCTATGAGTGATCCAAGGACTGGATTATGGGTCTGAGTACTGCTGAGATTATGGGTGTGGCCCAAAGCAGAGACCCTGAATATAACAGAGAGACACAGAGGGAGACTTCTCTCTGTTGCTGTTGTTGGCCTGTTGCTATTGTTGCTGTTCCACTGCCATGAATAGCTGTTCTCTGCCATGTGCCCCTCTGCCTTGGAGTCATCTGAGTATGGACTGAAACCTTCAGTAACTGTGAGCTAAATAAACTTTTCCTTCCTTCATTTTTGGTGTTGGGTATTTGTACCAGTAATGAGAGAAGACTAACTGAGACATCTTGTCTCAAAATTAAAAAAAAAAAAGTTGAACAGGGTTGAGATTTTGGCTCAGCACAAAGGTCCCGGGTTCAATTTCCAGTACTGGAAAAACAAACAAACAAACAAACAAACAAACAAACTCATGTTACACCCAACAGAAGAAAGTCTATATGGACTAAGAATCTAAGTATAAATAAGCATCCTATATGTCTTAGCTTGGTTGCCATAACAAAATAGTATAAACTAAAAATAGTGTAAACTGGGTGACTGAAAAAATAATAGAAATTTATTTTTTCCATTTCTAGAGGCTGTAAATCTCAGGTCAGGATCCTAGCATGGTTGGGCTCTGAGGAAGGTCACCTTCTAGGCTGTAGTGCTAGTTTTGTTGTTTGTTTTTTTCTTTTTTTGTCTTTTTGAGACAGGGTTTCATCATGCAGTTCATGTTGGCCTAGAGCTCACTTCTATAACCCAGGCTGGTCTCAAACTTGCACTGATCCTCCTGCCTCAGCCTCCTAAGTGCTGGGACTACAGGCGTGTGCCACCACGCCTGGCCTGGAGTGCTGGTTTTTATCTTATACCCTCATGTAGCTAGAAGACAGCAAGGGGGTGCTCTGGCCTTTTCTAATAAGGTACTAATCTCGTTCATGAGGGCATTACCTGCATACTTCATTACCGCCCAAAGGTCTCACCTCCAAATTTAGTTGTCCCTTGGTACCCACAGAGGGTATTAGTTGCAGGACCCCTTATATACCAAAACACAGTGACCCCTGAGTGCCTTCAGTAAAGAGGTGTGGCTTCTCATACAACCTATCCACACTCCCAGTGTAATGTGCCTCCATCCTCTAGGTTACTTACCTGATACAATGTGACTGCTACATTAATAGTTGTTGCACTACATATTCTTTAGAGGATAATGACAGGGGAAAAGTCTTTGGATATAGATGCAAGTCTGGCTGTGACGGTGCATAGGGAGAACCTGCCTCATAAAGACAAAAAAAAAATATAGATGCAACTTATCTTATTTGTTTGTATTTTAGCACAGGGTGGCCTCAATTTATAATCCTCCCGTCTTAGTGTGGTAGATTGCCAACTGGTGGCCAGCTTGTCACACCCAGCTGAACTGAACCAGCAGTGCTGGGTGTGGGAGGCCTACCTGAGGGTTGTTGTCAGCAGCACGAAGCAGAACTGGAGAAAAAGAGAGGCTGTTAGGGAAGCTGATTTGAGCTGTTGGAAGCTGCTGGCTCTGTCTTAGGCTATGCTTTTGGGGGACCTTCACTGTTCCTTTCATGGAAGAGCTCAGGACCTCATTGTTACTGAGAATGGCTATGGTTCACTTTGGGGGAGCTAGGTCCTCACCTTGCACATCTCCTCCTGGCTCCAGAGGGGGGCAGATGGTGCATAGTTCAGTCTCCTGGAGAAGCTTGTCATGTTGGCTTTCCTCATGGGAACTCAGCTTTCTCATCGCTGGAGGAGCTCAGGACCTCACTGTTGCTGAGGGTGCTGTGGCACTTTTCAGCGTTGCTTCCTGGCTCTAGTGCGGATCCCTAAGGCTCGTGCCTCTCTTGGCCACTCCCTCTCAAGCTCTGCCCCTCGAGCCTTGTGCTTGACAGCCGCATGAATTACATGAGGCTTTGGGGGGACAAATAGATACAAACCACAACATTCCACCCCTAAACCCCCAAAGACTCATGTACATTCCTTTCTACAGAAGGCAGTTTAGTCCACCTCTAAGAGTTGTCGAAGTCCCAACAGTTTCAGCATTGCTGAAAAGTCTAAGTCCCAAGATTCCTCCAAGATCCAAGGCAAACTTTCAACTGTGAGCTCCTACACAAACGAAAAATTACATACATCGAACATTCAAAGGCAGAAGATAAGCATTGCCCTTCCAAAAGGTATACACAGGAGGACTCAAACCACTGGGGCCAAAACAAGTCCAAAATCCAGCAGGGCAAACATTAAATCCTATAGTTCCATGTGGAACATCCGAAGCAATCTGTGGCAAATTGTGAGCTCCATGTGGCTCCACCCGTATGGCACTCTTGGTAGCTCCCACAGCTTCTCTCTTAGGCTGGCTATGTTCCCTCTGTGCAGTTTTCCTTTGATGATCCACGTTCCTGGCTTTTCCAAACTTCTGGGGTTTCCACAGAGCAGGCTTCTCACAGCTTCACACATTGGCCTCCCTGGGGCGCACTGCCTGGCCTCCCAGGCCTTCTTCTGAAATTGAGGTGGAAGCCTTCTTACCCTCAGAATTCCTGAAATCTGCATGTACTTAAAACCAGGGCCACGTGGATGATGCCCAGGTCTGCTGCCAGCTGGAGCAGTAGCCAGGCTTCCTTCTCTTTTAGCTGTAGGAGTCGAGTGCCTGGGTTTCTGGATAAATTCTCTATGCCGGTGCCATTCTGTAGTCTGCTGTGGCTGCCACCTCCATTCTGGAACCTGTGTGGCTGCTGCCTCCATTCTGGAACATGGGGCTCTGCGGCTTTCTCCTCAAAGCAAAGGCCCTCGCCCTTGCTATTCTGAAGCTGCAAAGGGTGAGAACCTGCCACCTCCTATGATGTTCCCAGGACATCTTTTCTATTCTCCTGTTCCTCCTGGGCAATGGAGATCTCAGCTCCATCTTTGCAGCCCACAGTCACCCTGGCGCTTTCTTTCTGGCCAAACTCACAACATTTTAAATCATTCTGCTGGGCTCTTTGCTCTTCATTGTCATAAATCTGATTAAGAGCAATAACCATGCCACTGTCCCAAAATTTGACTGCTTTGAAATTTCCTTTGAAAGATTCATTAGTCCTCCACGTTTAACCTCAGTCTTAGTCTCTGGACACAGGCAAAATTCTGCCAAAGTTTGGGCCAAGCCAAAACACAAATGATCTGTAGTCCAACAGCCGGTGCAGTCCTTCCCAGGAGAAACCTCCCAGCCTGGTCTTAACAGGCTGGCTTTCTATCAGTCTTCTGGTCTGAGCGCTGACCAGAACTTCCCACATGGAAGTGCCAAAACTGTTCCAGCACTTTACTCACAGGCGACATCGCCAAACCTTTCCTATTTCTTCCCATAAGCCGTTCCCAAAAGCTTGTTATCCACATGGTCAGGTACAGCCACAGCAATAACCCCACTCTCCTGGTACCAAATTCTGTTTTAGTTACTATTCTATCGTTGCCGGGACAAATACCCACCACACAAGCTTAGGAGAGGAAAGGTTTATTTAGCTCACAGTTCCTGGAGGTTTCAAGGCACCGCCCCCACTTTATAGAGACTGGAGGAGGGGCTGGGGTGCTGTTGTGTCCAGGAGGAGCTGCTCCATACCTCCGCTCAAAACTGCCACCTGGGGGGGCGGGGGGGGGGGCGGTGGAGGCTGACAGCACATGCTGTCAGTTTTAACGGTTCCTGCCTCTCTCGGCCACTCCCCCTCAAGCCCTGCCCCTCAAGCCTTGAGCCTCCAGCTTGACAGCCCCATGAATTACATGAGGCTCTGGGGAGACAACTAGATATAAACCACAACACTTGTCATGTTGGCTTTCCTCATGGGAACTCAGCTTTCTCATCGCTGGAGGAGCTCAGGACCTCGCTGTTGCTGAGGGTGCTGTGGCACTTCTCAGGGAAGCTCTGGTTCTTCAGTGTTGCTTCCCGGCTCTAGTGCGGATCCCTCAGGCTGCTGGCACAGATCCTTCATCCCACTAGCTTCTGTGGAGGACCAACCGAGCAACTCTCCCTGAAAGAAGAGCAGTTGTCTCCATTTGGCTGCGCCTACCCCTATTTCCATGTGTTGGTAGGTACAGAGCTGGCTAGGTCTTTTTCTTATCCCTTCAGCTGGCTTTAAGCATTGCATAGTGGTGCAGCCCAGGTGCTGGTGGTAGTCTCTGAAGACGGCACGCGTGTTTCCCCGGTAACCCCCACCTGATGTTCTTTAATATGAGCCAGGTCAAGACAGGATGAAGCGGGCCAGCCAAATAGCTCAGCGGATTAAAGTGTCTGCAAGCAGGTACAGGTGCTGAGGTGGCCTGCTGTGCCAGCCCCACCCCATGGCAACTGAGCCTGGGCGTGGTGGCATGTGCCTATCATCTCAGCTCTTGGGAGGCTGTAAACAGGCGAATCACTGAATCTGATCTAGTAGTGAGACCATGAATACCCTGCAGACCCTTCCCTCAAATACCAAAAAAAAAAAAAAAAAAAGAAGAAGAAAAAGATAGGATGAAGAGCCAGTGCTCCATGCTGTCAGCTGGGATCAAGCCTAGAGACAGAGGCTATGACTTCCTGGGGCTTGAAAGATTGAAAGATTACATGCCAGAGCTGAGGCGCTGGGCGCCAAAACATTAGATACTATCTTAGTTGTATAATACAGATTACTCTCTGCACGTCATTTTCTCTGTATATTACAGAGGTAAATACCGACCTCCTACCCAGCCCAGCTCACAGCATTCACCTACTTCCTGCCCTTCTCAGTCATTCATCCTCAAGCCATAACTACTTCATAACTGGATCAAACCCAGGTTTGGCCCTAGGTTCAGGCCTTTGCTCCAGATAACCATCATCATGGCTGGACTTAGGGCCCCTTGACTTCCTGTAACTATAAATATGCCTTAGTGTCTTTATTCCTACCATGGGTTGCACTGGATGTGGTAGATTGGAATTAACTTGGTGGGATTCCAATAATTTATCCATGAGATTATAAATATAAACTTCCCAGATAGAGAAGAGGACCAGAAAGAGTTCTCTATATAAGCTTCTACTACTGACCTTTGGGCCTTTTGGGCACAGATCCATGAAGCAGGCCTGCATGAGACTTTGTTGTGGGCTCTAGGCCTCCTGCGAGACTTGTGGTGGGCACTGTGATGAGCCCTAGGTCTTCAGCTGGACTCACGCCATTTGTTAGGATCCCGACCCTGAGCTGGATTCTCTGGTCTTTAGTGTGTGGACAGACTTCCTGCACCCTAGCATATGATTCCTTGTGTAATTCGTTATAAAATAATCTTTTATAAAATGTGTCCCGTATTGTGTTGTCCCCCTTACAAAATCTTAAACCATGACAGCCAGGGAGGACAATATTCACTTCACAGCATCATACAAGGGTTGGAAGAAATGACGGATACATTTTTCTCTGAGGTTAGGAAAGACTTTCTAAATATGACTCAGAATCCAGAAGCTGTAAAAGTCTGATAAATTTAACTACATAAAAATAAGAAAATTTCTCATGGCACAAGTTTTTTGATATGAGTCAAAAACAACTGAAAAACTGGGAGAATATATTTATAATGTACGCCAGCAGGGGTGGATCTGTAAGTAATCTATAAGTAACTATTTTTTACTTGTTTTTGAGACAAACTCTTGCTAAGTTGCTCAGGCTGGCCTCAAACACATGATTCTCCTTCCTCAGCTTCCCCAGTGCTGGCATTACAGGCCTGTTCCACCCTGGTTGGCTGAAGTTACCTTCCTTTTTTTCAGTGTGGGGGATCAAACTCAGGGTCTCACACATGCCAGATAAATGTGTGGTAGTTCATGTCTGTAATCTGGCAGCCTGATGCAGGAGAATGCCAAGATTGAGCCCAGCCCAGGGCACTCAGTGATTTATTGAGACCTTATCTAGAAATAAAAACAAATTAGGGAGGGCTGGGGAGATAGCTCAGTAGAATAAGTGCTTGCCTGGCAAGCACAAGGTCCTGAGTTCAAGCCCTGGTACTACCAATAATAATAATAATAATAATAATAATAGGGGGCGGGGAGATAGCTCAGGGGCACAAGTGCTTGCCTGGCAAGTGCAAAGTCCTGAGTTCGAACCCCCAATTCCTCAAAACATAAATAAATAAAATAAAAGGGCCTAGGATGTAGTTAAATGTGAATACCCTGGGTTCAATCCTTTGTACAACACACACGCACGCACGCACGCACGCACGCACCGTCATTCCTCACTCTTTTCCTTTCCCTTTGCTGCAATTCCTGTCAACCACTAGTTCACTCACTGTCTCTGTAGAGTTGCCCACTCTGGACAGTACATGTGATGGAATCATACATGTGCCCTTTGTTTCTGTCTGTCATTTATGTTTATAAGGTTCATCTGTGCCATAGCATGAATCACTACTTTATTCCTTTTTATGGCTAGATAATTATTGTATGAATATTCTGGATTTTATCCACTCATCTGTTCATACAGTTAGGATTTTCCTTTTTTGGACTACTATCAATGCTGCTAGGAGCAGTCACATAACAGATATTGTTTTCAGTTGTTCAAGTCTCTTTGGCATATCTTGGAAGAGAGTTGCTGGTCCTACGGCAATTCAATGAGGATATTTTGTAGGCAGCTAAATTAGAAATATTCTAGGCAGTCAGACAGGGTCAGGCCCTCAAGGGGACAATATGGAAGACAAGGTGACTTTACAGCTTTGCAAGAGACAAACACTCCTGTCTCTGGGCCGGACCTCAAGACAAAAGAAGCAACAAGTATAGCCACATACTTCCCCAGGAATGTGCATCAGGTACTGATATTTTAAATAGGTATCAACCGCCTTAACAGAGCCTAAATGAGCCAGTAACCCAGTCCCCAATAGGAAGAGACCCTGCTCCTATTCAAGCCTGCTTGCTACGTGACTCCCTTCCCCACTCGGTATTGGCTTTAATCAATTTTACCTGAGCAATGGTGCTTGTGACCTCATTGGCTGACCATAGCTTTGCCCCACCTCATGCCCACCTAAGCGAGTGTCCTGGGTTTCCACCTGAGACCTGCCTCACCACATGGTTTTCCTCTATAAAAGTCCCTGGAAGAGACAGCCACTGGGGGACACCCACTTGGGATCCCCCTGCTGTCCCTCTCTTGGGCAGGAGCTTTCTTTCCCTAATAAATCTATTCTGCTTATAACCTCTGTTTGTTCCTAAAATTCATTCTTCGGTTTTAGAGAACACGAACTCGTCCCAGGTACTTTTCAGGTTGAGAGATCAGTTTTTCCTATATCATTCGGAGGTTCCCTGCTGGAGGTCATCCACCTGAGATCAGTTTTTACACTGCATCAGTGTGTGTGTATGTGCATGCGTGTGTGTGTGTATACGCCTGTGTGCATGCGTGTGGGGGGGATGTGCATGTATCGCTGCTAGGGCTTAAGCTAGGGCACTGCTTTCTGCTAAGCGTGCACCCTACCACTGAGCTAGCCCTACTCCCTATGCTTCACTTTTTGAGGAATTGCTGAACTGTTTTCCAAGGCACTGGGAGTGTCTCCTAGATCCATCTGCTGAGGCCTGTGCATTACTGACGCAGAACCAGAGACCCTTGGAATGACAGTATCCTCCTCAACAGCCACACCGTGCATGCGGCCAGAGCTTGTTTTCTGCACAGGAGGAACAGCTGGGTCCTCGTGATTCCTGGGTTCTTGGGCATCAGAGAACAAGTGCCGGTGGGACGGGACGGCACTTCAGGCATGGAGCCTCCCTGTGTATGTGAGTCACAGAGGAGGTGGCACCAGCCATGGCCCTCCCTGCAGCAGGTGTGTGTCTAGAGTGCCTGCTTCCCACTTGTAGGTCCGAGTGGACTCTGCGCTAATGACTGGCTCAGCACTGGGTAAGCACAGGAGGGTGAGGCCACATGCTGTGGGGGATGTGTGAGGAGTTCTGGTTGGGCCTTACGCCATTTAGGTCTGGAGAACAGCCAGGTAGAGGTGATCTGGGTCCCTTAGGGTCTGGAGACAGGAACTCATTTATCTAGGAAGATTTGGGGTTTCTCCTCCTGTACCTGGTGTTGGAGGAAGCATCTGCCTTAGATGGTTTCTCAGATACCCACTTGTGCTGGGATTTGGATGGGGGCCTCTCAGCACCTAGCAGCTGTCTCCTACCCTAGAACATGGGGGCAGGGACTCCCTTCTCCCCACTTCTGCACCCGAGTGGTGGTTGGGGGGAGAGTACTTCACAACACGTTAGCCTGGGGCACCCAGAGAGGGTGGAGGTTGTTGTCCTGAGAGCACAGAAGGAGAGAACTGAAGGAGGAGCAGGAGCCAGGGAAGCCAGAGGACACCCAGTGGGGAGCAAGATAGCACCCAGGAGGTGTCCAGGAGCCTGGGGGGCGGTGGCAGAGGGAACTTCCAGGCTGCCCAGGGCTTCCACAGGTGCCAGGACCCCTCCCTGCTCAGCACCCGGGTTCAGACCTTCTCCAAGATCCAGGCCACAGAGCCTGTCCTTGGACACACTGATATGGGGGAAATGAAACTCCCAACCTGAAAGGTACCTGGGACAAATTTGTGTTCTCTAAAATCAAAGAAGGAGCTGGGGAGATAGCTCAGTAGATTAAGTGCTTGCTTGGCAAGTGCAAGGTCCTGAGTTCAATCCCTAGTACCACCAAAATAAAATAAAATAGAATAAATAAAATCAAACAATGAATTTTAGCAACAAATGGAGGTTAAGAGCAGAATATTTGTTGGGGGAAAGCAAACTCCTGTTTGAGAGGGACAGAAAGGGGGTCCCGAGCAGGTTTTCCCCTGGAAGTTGTCTCTTCTAGGGACTTTTTTTTTTTTTTTGTCTTTTTGAAACAAGGTCTCGTTATGCAGTTCAGACTGGCCTGGAGCTCACTTTCTGTAGCCCAGGCTGGTGTTGAACTCTCACCCATACTTCTGCCTCAGCTTCCCAAGGGCTGGGACTACAGGTATGTGCCACCATGGCTCAGCCTTCCAGGGACTTTTAGAGAGTAAAACCATGCAGTGAGACACAGGTCTATGGTGGTGGCAAACATGAGCACTTACTTAGGTGGGCATGAGGTAGGACAAAACTGGTCAACCAATGAGGTTACAAGCACCACTGCTCAGATAACATTGATTAAATCCAGGACCAAATGAGGAAGTGAGTCACATAGCTAGTGGGCAAGAATACTGGACAGGGTCTCTTCCTGTTGGGGATTGGGGTAGTGACTCTTTAGGGCTCTTTCAAGGAGAACGGTACCCGTTTAGAATATCGATACCTGGGCCGGCCGAATAGCTCAGTGGACCAAAGCCCTGCTTAGGCAGAGCATAGTGGCTGATGCTCATCCCTAGGGAAGTATGCAGCTGCATTTGCTTACTCATTTCTCTATAGATCTGGCCCACAGTGGGACTGTCTGTCTCTTCCTTAAGTTGCAAAGTCACCTTGTCTTCCATGTTGTCTACTTGAGGGCCTGGCCCTGTCTGACTGCCGATAATATTTCTATCTAATTCAGCTGCCTACGACAATATCAAGCCACCTCGAGTCAGGCCTGAGCCAGCTGCCGTCTCCAGCCTGAATCTTCTTCTCTCCTCCTCCTCCTCCTCCTCCTCCTCCTCCTCCT
>PVKN010009203.1:0-24066 GCA_004027915.1 Capromys pilorides
TTCCTGCCCTGGTAGCACCGACTTCGAGTGTTGTGTCGGTGAGAGTGTGGCAGGGGAGGGAGCCCCAGGGGCACGGTAGTCAGCGAAGCCACGCTGTCAGTGCAGCATTTATGGATCTTATAATTATTTAATAGCTAACATCTTAAAATTATGCATTTAATACACACCAGGCACATGCTAAGCATTTTAGGGCATTTAAATTTCAGAGCCAGTGGATAGTAGTGCAGCGATCTCTTGAGGCTCAGGAGGTGCAGGAAGCTGCTGGAAGGCGACAGGAGGAGGGACAGACCTCAGCCTGTCTGAGCCCAGACCCTAACCCTTGCCGGCTTTTCTGGGGATGGGCACAACCAAGCCCAAGAGAGGATCCCTGCACCATGTGGAGGAATCAGCCCCAGCCAAGGCTGAGGCCAGACTCTTCTTCCAGAGCAGGGGAAGGTGAGGAAGAGGCGTGGGGGTGGAGGACTGAAAGCCCACGCAGACGGCTGGATGAGGTGGTGACACGGATGAAGATGCCCAGGCCTTCCTGTCACTCTTTACCAAAGCTTCCCTTTCTTTGTAAGTCCTAATGTTTACAGTCTGGCTGCCTCTGTACACACAGATGCATCTCAGTGGGCAATGGGGTTACATCCTGATGGCTTCACTGTCAGTCAAAAACATTTACGACCCCAACCTAGCAGACATCCAGCTTAGCAGCAGTGGTCCCTGGCGGGCTGCCAGCACTGGGAGAGAGACTCGAATTGCACATGGCTGGCCCAGCCAAAGGTCCAAACTGAAAATTTGGGATATGGTTTCTATTAAACACATGCCACTTTCACACCATCAAAAATAAAACAATCCTAAGTCGAAATATCATAAGTTGGGAACACTCTGTGTGTACGATACGTATACTCACATAGATTTGTATTACACAATTTTGTCCTAACAAGGTACATCTCCTTAGTGAAAGGCAGCCCCTCCCAAGCCAGTCCGGTGGGGAAGCCAGGGTTGTCTTTTTGTTCTCAACTCAGGTGCTGCTTTGGACTGGGTGGCCCCTGTGACAGTTGGAGTTCTAAGGCACAGCCTTCCAGGCAGCCTGAGAGATATGGCCCAGGAGGAAAAGACTTAAATGTGGGGTCCAGGAGGCCAGGCCCAGAAGAAGGGTGGGTGACACCCTAGGCTTGTGTAGGGAAAGCCAATCAGGTAAGACCATTCAGTGACAGTGCAAAGGGTGTCCCTGGCACAGGTAGCGGAGGCACCAGGCCTGGGAGAGGGGATCGTGGAGGACCTTCAAGGACCTACTCAGCCAGCACATGCCCTGGGGAAGAAAATGACATTTGGAACCGTGGTTGGTACTGGCTCAGAGTTCAGTTTTGGGCCTTGTAGGCAGCAGGAGCCATGGGAGGCTTTTGAGTGAAGACATGTGATTAAGTGTGGGAGGCAGGAAGTCACCTTTAGCAAACTTATTGTCCTTGAGCTTGTGGAGGGCTCAGCTTCTTTACAGGAGTCTGAAAGACTTGCACTGGGTCCGAGATGGCAAACACCTGGCACAGGTGTCATCATTTCAAAATCTGCATCCCTAACAGGCATCACTAGTCAATCCTTACACCTTCTCCTGTTGAGCTAAATTCCATTCTGCAGTGCTTCAGCCAGACTCTACCAATCACACCGAATCAGCCTGGAGGATGGTCTCAGCCAGCTGAGGACATGGTGCTGATCAGTGAAGCAACAGTGATTTTTACCTTATAGAGGAGCTTCTGTCCCATCTTGGCTGGTGATCAGCTCACCACTTAAGGCACCTGTTCTGGACTGCAATCTTTGAGGAGGGAAATCGAGGCACTGGGCAAATGAGGAGCTTCCCCAGGGCTGTTCAACTCTTTGCAAAAGTTGCTCCTGGGGTTACACACAGGCGCCAAAGGCCTGACCCCAGGGCTCGGCTAAATCCCACTTGCCTCAGCCTAGTAAAGGAGGTAACAAAGGCCACCTCCTGTCTTGCTGATGTTCCTGCCATACAGGGGCTCTCTCCTGTCCCTGGCCGCAGCCCTGGTGGTCCCAAGATGCGGAGTACAAGAAGCTTCTGGAATTATTGGCAAGACAGACGCCTGGTTAGTTAGAAAAACATGTGGCTTACTCTTCCCCCTCTACCCCCTCCAGCCGCCACCACCTTCTAATTCAATTTCCCTTGAAAAACAATGGTTTCAATGAAGGGGGAAACAAGATTTTCCGAAACTTCGTAAAGTTTTGCAAAAATAATTACCCTTCACACTGGTAGGCTCCCTCCCCCTTCTGCAAATGAACGTCTCAGGATATGTTCATAGGCCTTCAACCCCAGCTAGACACGGCCTTGTCCCCCGACCCCAACGCCCCCTCCTCGAGACCACCTCCCCTCCTGGTGGCCCCTGCCTCTTTCATGGAGAACTGGCGGGGAGCAGGGGAGGCCTGAGAAGTCTGGCTGTCTCCCAGACCAGGATGAGGCAGGCCAAACCCTGGTGCAAGACCCCCGAGCTGGCTCTGAGCTCACCCACATGGTGCCAGCCACCGCCCAGAGATGGGTGCACAAAACCAAGGGTCTGGGGGCCCCATACTTTCCATCCTAGTTGCTCTCCTGGCAGCACCGGGGTGGAGGCCTCTCTGGAAGGTGGCCTCTTTATTGTCACTTTGCAGCCCATTTCTTCCTTACTTCTGTGTTCCCCAGGTGTCCAGCTGGCACGGTCGGCTGTGCTGATCCCTAGGGGCTGGCAGAATCCCCTCCCCTCACTCAGATACACTGGCAGGCTGTGGGCACCGCCTAATACCAGCCCGCACCAGCCCTGATTGCGGCGTCTCCTCGGTGCATGCCGCCCGCCCCTCTCCTGCCGCAGGCCATCCCAGTGTCCTCACCTGGGGAGATCAGGGGCCTCGGCAGCTGGCAGTTTCTCAAGTCCCTTTGGTGCCTGCCTCCACTCCAGGGTGCCCAATGTCTCTCTGGGTGTCACCCCTTTAATGCTCCCTCTAAGATGGCTCCTCTGCTGCTCCTCCAGGTGTTCCTTTTTGGGGTTCCTACCAGTCCCCCGCTTGGTCTTCACTCCCCATAACTTTGGCCCCACTCACCACCAGCCTCTACCTCAAATCCTATTCTTTTCAGTAGCCAGAAGATGAACAAATGTATAGTGGTGTGACTGAATGGCCACCCTGAGTCCCTCAGGTGACCCCTCTCCTCCCGGAGCTTCCTGCTGCCTGTCCTGCAGCCTTTGCCCCACTGGGTTAAGAACAGTTGCCCCAAACTTGGACACAGGCAGAGAAGACAACAAGCATTTCTGTTGTCAAACTGGAGTGCAAAGGGGCCAATAATGGTATTTGTTATGGCCTGAATATTCATGTTCCCAAAGACACATTGAAACTTGATCACTAACGAGATAGTGTTAGGAAGAGAGGACCCTGGGGCGTGGCTAGGTCACAAGGGTGGAGCACTCTCGAGTGAGATTAGTGCCCTTCTAAAAGAGGTCCCAGAGCTGAGTGCAGTGGTCCATATCTGTAGTCCTAGTACTCTAAGAGGCTGAGGCAGGAGGATTGCAAGTTTGAGCCCAGCCTGGGAAACTCAGAAACTTCATAAGACCCTGTCTCAGATAAATAGATAAAACAAAACAAAATATAACCACCCCCTAAAATGGTTAGGGATGTAGCTCAGCATGATGGCCCTGAGTACAGTCCCTCACCAGACTGACTTAGTCTTTGGGTACCTTGACTTTGGCTTTCCCAGCCCCTAGACCTGTGAGACATTGTTTTTTGTTGTTTCTGAGTTAGCTGGTTTGTGAATTTTCCAAGTAGCCCAGACTGACAGTATTTCATGATTTGGAGGTGGATGCCTTTGACTTAGTATTTGCTATTTCAGTAAAGTTTTTTTTTAAATTTAGTTCAGGGTCTACAGGGTTTCTCACTACACAGATTGGACTCGTAGTGCTCCTCCTGTTTTCAGCCTCCCAAGCGCTGGGATTATAGCCACCACACCCAGTCTCAGTCGCCTGTCTCAGCTTGCCCCAGGGATCAACCCCTGTCTCTGGTCTGCCTAAGCAGGCGCTTTGATCCGCTGAGCTATCTGGTCGGCCCTAGTATGCGCTGTTAAAGGGCTAAATTGTAAAAGTTATGGATATTAAAGTTTTAACCTATTAGGATATCAGTCAGTTTTGCACCACACCGAGCCACTTCTCTCTAGCATTTTTTTCTTTAAGAGCTTCTGAATCCGTTCCTGCAGCTCTTCTTTGAATCAGCTTTGTCATCTTATTGGAGTCCTTCATGAGTTAAAAAATCAAAATCTGACCCATATGGAATCTATATTTGAGGGAGAGTTAAGCTTTCACTTAGTTTCTTAAAACTTTACTTTGACAGCTTACATACCTCCAGCGATGGAGGGCTCACGACCTACCAAGGAATCTGGGAATCTTAGGAGGGCGCCTCACATAGCTTAGAAGTACTGTAGTCCTGCAGTTGTGCGTTTAGCCCTGGCTTTCTGCTTACAGAGAATTCAGGGAACCGAAGCCTTTATATCCCTCTTCAGTCCTTCAGATTTAGTCATTTTTCACTGCTCTGCCCTGTAGAGTTCATATTTTGTATCTAGGAAAAAAGAAGATATTTAATAATTAAAAAGAGTGCTCCTGTGCAAGAAGCATGGGTTCGAGGGGAGGGCTGCACTGTGCAGCGCCCAGGGCTGTGCAGCCGGGCTGGAGACACTGGGCCGGCCTGAGCCCCGCTGAGCCCTTCCCCCACTCCGGAGGAGCCGCTGCAGCCTGTGGGCTTCCTTGTGGGTCAGTCTTCTGGCTCTCGGGATGAAGGTCAGATCCTGCCATGACCGGTTTGGGGCCCAGCCCTGCACCTACCCGGGAGTCTTCTTATCCCATGTGAAGCTCTGCTGCCCTCTGCATTCCAGGGGCTATTTCACTCCCTGGGGATCAGCGAGATCCTCACTCTGCTAGCCTCTGTTTGTGCTGCTCGTGGAGCACTCACCCACTGGAGCACTCGCACCCTGGAGCTCTGACCTTCCTGGGGCACTCTCCCCTCCTGGAATACTCCCTAGCCTGGAGCACTATCCCTCCTGGAGCACTCACACCCGGAGCACTCCCCAGCCTGGAGTACTCACGCCCCAGCACTCTCTCTCCTGGAGCACCTCCCCTCCTTGAGCACTCACTCCCCCAGCACTCTCTCCTGGAGCACTCCCCTCCTAGAGCATTCACCCCCAGTACTCTCTCTCCTAGAGCACCTCCCCTCCTGGAGCACTCACTCCCTGGAGCACCTCCCCTCCTGGAGCACTCCTCCCAGATAACTCCCCCCAGAGCACTCTCCCACACTGACTTCCCAGTGTATCCCAACAGGACTCATTGCAGAATGCTGTGGTGGCCCTGGCCGCCATGCAGGTTGCTGACTCTGCCCACTCCTGTCCTGTCCTCCACTTTGTCCCCAGGACTCAGCTGTGCATGGTGAGGTATGGACACCTCAGCCCATGGGACCCGCAGCCCAGCCCTGAGAAGCACGGGCAGGAGGAGTTTGCTGAGTGACAAAATGCTGGTGTGGAGGAGAGCAGGGCAGATGGAAGGTCCGCACCAAGTCACGGGGCTCAAAGGACGAGGGACGCAAGGTCCGGGAACCCTCCCCGCACCCAGCCTTAGCCCCAAGCATGCAGCAGGCTGGGGTCACTGATGCAGAGGCCCCATAAAGTGGGGGGTGGAGAAACTAGAACACAGGGAGGTTGAGTATGTTGCTGAAGTCACACAGCCTGTCTTAGTCACTTTTCCCATCACTGGGAGACAGTACCGGACCCCCACAGCTTCCAACAGGAGACATTTATTTTGGTTCATGCTTCACCCTACCATCATGAGGCTGCTCCGAGGCAGGACAGCTGCCTGCAGCCAGGCCATAATGAGCCACAGATGGAGAAACTGAGGCATGGAGGAGCAAAGGGGTGTGTGCAGGCATACATGGCCGGGAGGCAATTAAGTACGGGTGTTAAAAGCTATCTGGTGCACACAAAGTGGAGAACCGCTGATGGAGCCGAGTCTTATTTTATAGGTCAGTGATGACAGCTCAGAGAGGGCAAGCAACTTGCTCAAGGTCGCACAGTGGCCAGCAGCACTAGGCCAGGATCTCTACCTGCTCTGACACTGTTGAAGGTTGATGGTGAATGAAGCAATGGCAGCCACTGCTGCTCCCCTGAGCCCCTGGGCCCCAGCCACCCCAAGCCACACAGCCCAGCCCAGAGGCTGATTTCTTTGGCAGACTGGCCAGCCCCTGGCCATTCCGCGGCAAAGGGAAACTCCGCCGGGGGGAACGGTGGCAGCTGCGCGGCTGCTCTGCTGGTGTCTGCGGGTTTTTCTTCCTCTTACCTCTCGTGAGATGGCGTGCAGGGCTGGGAGCAGAGCTCCTTGTGCACCTAGGAGAGGCTGAACTTGTGCAGAGATGCAGGGGTGAGGAGCACTGGGTGAGGAGGCTCTCGCGTGCTGGGGCCCAGCCCGGCGGGCATCAGGAGGCCGGGCTGAGTGTGGGCACGTGGCCAAGCACCGGGCCCCCAGGCTCATGCCTTTCCTTCTCTCCAGGCCAGCTGAGTGACAGCAGTCTGAACTGGTCCCCCAGGGGCCCCAGGAGGCACAGAGCAGAGCCACATGGGGTGCTTCTTTCTCTCTGTTCTAGAATGTTCCTGCTGTACTGGATGACCCGGGGCAAGCCCCTGCCAGTTCCCCAGCCTGAATTTCCTCCTCTGGACAGTGGAAGAGCATGACTTCAGGGGGCCCTTTGTGCCCAGTGGTTTGTAATGTTTTTCCTCTGTTTTCAGTGGCTGCAGGACCATGGGGCAGACCGGGTCAAGGGTGACACCTGCTCACCTGACCCCAATCAGGTGATTGGGCTGTTGGCCCAATCAGGTCAGGCAGTGCTGTGTGTCCCCTCTCTGGACAGGCCTGAGCACCTTCCCTGGACTGTCCCTGCTGGCTTCTCCACTCGGCCGTGGTGTCTTCTTGAAGCCTCTGAGCAGCCTGCATTCTCTTGGTTGGCCATCTGCCACGGGCCCAGGCCTGTGGCCGGATGTGACTTGCTCAGTGTGGCCTGAGTCTCCGAGCTCTGCTCCACGCCACCGACTTTGCTGAGATAAGGCCAGTGCTGCTCTGTGCTGAGGCAAAGGATGTGCCTAGCTGTGGTGAGGGACCGGGTGGCCAAGCCTCAGGCCACCGCTGCCCACCACAGAGCTGCCCCTCTCTTGGCCTTCAGATGGCTCCTCTTCCCCTGCTTAGCACTGGGCACAGGGAGGACCCTCCTGGGGACAGACGGCTCTTCTGGTCCCTGAAGGAGGTGAGTCAGGACAGGGCCAGGTCTGATACCTGTGCCTTCTCCACAGAGGAGAGGACGTTTTCCCAGCGGTACAAGGGGGAGGACTGTGTCAGCCTCTGTCCCTATCTGCACGCATCTGGGATAGTGTGGGTGTGCAAGAGAGCTCCTGGGGCTGAGGGGCCCCGTCAGCCTACAGAGGTGATGAAGCCCAGGCCCGACCTCTGTCACCTCCTGTCAAGGTTAGCAGCACTGAGCTCTGGGGTGTGAAGTCTGTTGGATCATCCGTAGTCAGGGGACTGTGTTCTGCTCCTCAGCCTTGACCCTGGCCGCAGACCACGCCTCGCTTCCCAACACACAGCTCTGGCCGCACTCTGGGCCCTGAGTTGGGCTCACACAGACCCACAACCACAGCCAGCACCATCACCAAGGCAGCCATGTCAGACAGGCCACAGGTGAGGGCAGGAGTGGCCAGGGGAGCCGGGGAGTGGCCATTCCCGTGTACGAAGCTCGCCCTTGTGGCTCCAACACAGCTGGGACCAACTACACAGAGCCCTCGCTGGTCGTCAAGGGACACAGCTCTAGCCAGGTCTCTTGGGACCCCCACATGCCCCATCCCTTGGGCTGCTTCTGCGCCCTGGGGGCTGGCAACACTGGTGGGAGTGGTTTCCAGGTGCTTCCCTGGTCTTGCTCTCCCCACGCCGCCTCCTGGCCTCAGCCTCTCAGAGCAGTGGTCAGGCACACAGACCCTGGGGCAACACGGGCCTGGCCTTAAGACCCAGTTGTCACATCCTAGCCCGGGACTGGTGAACCCTGAGCTTCTCAGAGCCTCTGTCAGCTCGGCTGTGAGTTGGGGGCTGTGAGAGCTCTTGCTGAGGAAGCCCAGCATGGGTCAGGGTCAGGAGTCAGCGTGAAGCTCGCTGGCCTCCCTGAGGTTCTTCTCTGGGGATGGTTTCACTTCTTTTCCTCAGCGGGGAAACTGAGGCCAAGCTCTTGGCCAATGGAGTGGAAGCAGCAGAGCCTCACGCCCTTCTCCTCAGTGCCCTCTGATTTCCCTGGGCATTGGCAAGAGCCATGTCCAGTCCCACCGCCAGCCGGCTCCGAGCCTCCGTTTCCCCTCCTATAAGAGTGGGACCAGTGGGCTGGCCCCTCAGTCCTTGCAGGAAGCCTGCTGTGACTCAAGTCCAGGATGGGCTAGGCAGCAACAGCAGGATGGCAGCCCAGAGACCTCAGGAATGTGGCGCTGGAAGTTTGGGGCTGCTTTTGTGACAGGGCCCCTTCTCCCTCCTTTCTTTTCATGACACTTCACCAACTGTTTCTTCCCTTAATCCGAACCATTGTTTTTCCAGGGTGAAATTTAAATCAAAGCCACATGGTCTCCCGGCCCAGAGGCCCTCACCAAATGGAAGCACGTCTTGGGCGAAGACTAATGACTCTGCGGACGGGGTGCTGATGGCTTCGTGGGGCCACAGTCTGGGCTTCCTGGCAACTGGCCGCCAGGGGCTTCCTGGTAGCCCAACTGGAGCAGGCATAGAGGTTTCTAGGCCTAACTGTGGCTCACTGTGGAGCAAGGGCGAGTTGACGGTCCTTGTTAGGGGAGCAGGAGCCCCTTCCCTGAGCCCTGGGTCTCATCGTATGGGACCCCTGGGTCAGCCCTAGCAAGCTTGGCCACTTAAGTGGCTGTGAACATGGAAGCAGTACAGCCCGATGGAATGGGACGTGGATTTGGAGTCTTGCTTGTGTCTGGTTCTGATTCTTTCTCGCTTGCCGTGCAGCCTCAGACGAGTTCAACTTCTCTGAGCTTCAGTTTCCTCGGTGGTAGGACGGGGCTGTTTCCAGAACCTCTGTCTTGGGGCTGGGAGAGAGTATGCAGGTGAGCGGCAGGTGCCACGCAAGTGGGTGCTCACACAAGCAGCTGTGCAGGTGCATGGAGGCGCTGCACCAAGGTAGGGGGTGGCTGAGAGCAGCCGGGGAGGGGAAGGCAGCTCAGCATGTCGTTAGAAAGAGCAGGCCACCTTCCTGAGGAGCTAACTGAAAGGGAGGGCCTGGGTGACTCCTGCTCACCAGGGCACTCTCCAGGCCTGACCTCTGTGCTCACAGTGTTTCTCTTGGGGGCTGCGAGGTTCCCTAACTTGGATGGCAAGGGGTCACCTCTCACAGCCTCCAGACTCAACAAGGCGAGTGTCTGGTGTTCCGGGCTCATGTCCACTAAGGCCCCAGTGGCATGGACGGGCACAGTGGCACCTAGGTGCACACGCACTAGCAGAGACAGCGTGCAGCTATGTGAATGTCAGGAGTGGATACGAAGCCCAGGCCCAAGGGCCCCCACAGGGGCGCATTTCTACAACAGGTCAGAACCAGACGCAGGACATGCAGGCACGGCACACGGGCACGTACCTGCACGCCCGTGTGCGCACACATGCACACCCCACACACGCCAGCAGATGCCTGCCAGGCAGGAGCCTCTAAGCAGGTGCACAGGGAGCTCTCCAGAGCCACTGCAGGTCCCCACCCCTGGGCTCGCTGTCTGGCAAGGACACCAGTGATGCTGGTTGAAGTCAGGACAGCTCCTCATGCACCGTCATGAGAATCCTCACAGTGACACCTGGAGTCAGGGTGCCTAAACAAATAGGGGAAAGGGTTCTGAGGGGGACACCCCCTGCTGATGTCCCGGAGCTGCAACCCCACCTGGGGGGTTGAGACGGTGCCTTGCCTCTTCAGTGCTTGCTGTCTGCCCTGTGCATGTGGCTGGAGGGAGGCTGCCGTGTGAGCCTCACTGGGGCCTCCACAAGTCAGCCGGCCCTCGCCTCACGCAGCCTGCTCTAGAGCGGATCCTTGCCAGATGCCCGGGCCCCTCTCTAGAGCACAGTCATAACCTGGGGCTGAAGTCTTAGGCTATATTTTCTCCAAACCTCGAAGCCTGGATGAGGCCACAGCACAGAGAACCCCAGGCTTAGTGCCCTGGTTCCTCTGCTGCGGGGTCAGATGGTGGCGTGTCGCTTAATCCCATGCCCACCACCCTACGGATCCAGGAGGCGTGGCATGAGTGGTGAGGAGGATGGAGGTCACGGCAGGCCATGGGCTCACACAGATCCCCATCGGGCTGTGGTGTGGACGGGCGAGGCCCTGCCCTCTCTGAGCCTTAAACGCTGACACTTGGTGAGCCACAGATGGTCCCCAAGGGCTGCCCTCGCACCCAGGAGGTAACCCAGCTCTCCGGGGTGTTCTGAGATTCCCTCCATTTGCTCTCTGAATCCTGTACGCAGCCCCCGCAGCCCCCTTGTGCTGAGTAGCCTCCCAGCCCCTGCGTCCTGCTGCAGGGGAGTGGCAGGTGCTCTGCTCGGGGTCCATTTCTTAGAATCCCTGCAAGGCGGGGGGTGAGTTTGTTTACGGGAAAAGGAGATGGGGGGCTCTGTTTGCACCCAGCCCTGCTGGGGGGCGGCAAGTGCGTCAGCAGCCCCAGCACCCGGCCTGCCTCCGGAAACACCGCCCAGGGTGCAGTCACGAACTCAGGGGAGCAGGGGGGCCGCCAGAGCACCGAGGGAGGGAGGTCAGGTGACCCTCGAGGAAGCCGGGCTGGGGCCCGAGGCTGCGCCAGGGTGCACAACGAGGTCAACTTCCCCCTTCCAGGGTCTGCTCCCCTACTCTGGCTGTCTCTCCAGCTGGCCGTCTGGTCATTTGCTGTCCCCAGCCCCACCCCAGGCTCCGGGTCTCCATAGGCTTTCCAAGGCTGCATTCCATCCGCACGGCTTCCAACGGGGTCGTGTGCAAGGATCCTGGGGTAGGTGGAGCCCCCGTGGGCGGGCTGGCAGGGAGAGCCCAGCCCGGCCCCTTTCTCCCTCACCTCTCTCCTCCACTTCTGCTGCAGCTATTTAAAGCCTGGCTGGCCGTGGGAAACTTCTTCAGATGTGTGGTTTCGGCTCCTCCAGCGGGGACCCTGTCTGCCTGTTCTCGAGTCTGGTGACTCATTCAGAGTGAGAAAAGCCTTTTTGTTGTTTGACGCTCGCTCGAGGCTCTGTGGCCTGAGAATGCAGCCTGACGGGGCCCTCCCTCCCTGGACTCCTGGAAAGACTCCGCAGTGCCCAGAGCCACCATGACCCACCCCTTCGCAGCGAGCTCGGGACGCACTGCGTCCTAGGGGCTTGAATGTC
The DNA here is from genome assembly GCA_004027915.1 of Capromys pilorides. Classification (NCBI taxonomy): domain Eukaryota; kingdom Metazoa; phylum Chordata; class Mammalia; order Rodentia; family Capromyidae; genus Capromys; species Capromys pilorides. Next base: position 11,415 of record PVKN010009203.1, read on the forward strand.
CTGCCCCGGCTAGGGCCTCCTGCCCAGAGGAGGCCAGTCCTCGAAGCCCAGCCCTGCCCACTCCAGGAAGCTGCCCCTAACCCATCTGAGACCTGGGTCAGTCTCCACCTGGGGACTTCGTCCTCCGGCCCTCAGCCTTCTCGCCTGCAAATAGGCATTGGACCCACGCTTGCAGACTGCGTGAAGGTCACCTGCAGTTGTCACAGGGTCTGGTGCACAGCAGGTGCTCAATGGATCCTTTAACAGAGGGCCGGTTTCACACCGAGCACCGTCACATGGTGCTCCCTGCTCAGCCTCCCGCCGCACGGTGAAGCAGTCACCAGGACTTTCCCATTTCACAGCTGGAGAAGCTGAGACCAGAGGGAGGAGGGAAGGCGCTTAGATGTTATCTTATGGCGAGAAAGCGGAGGGGCAGCCTCAGACCCAGGCCGTGTGGTCCTGGAGCCTGTGCTGCTGGCCGTGCCACCAGCCTGTCTCCATGCTTGGCAATAGCAATGACAAAGATCTGGGCTCCAGGAGGAAGAGCAGGCTGCTGCTCGCAGCCTCTGCCACGCCACTGCCCTCTCCCACTGCTGGCTGCGTCCTCCCCGGGCTGCAGGCCTCTGTCTGGTCACTTCCTCCTCACACTATCCAGGACATGCTGTGTGTGGTGCCCTGGTGGCCCCAGCACCTCTTGGGTGCTTATCATCATGCCAGGCAGATCCCACTCTGTGTCCCCACGTAGGCCTCAGGTCCTCCCCAGCTTCCTCCCCTTCAACCCTCTCCCTAACCAAGAAGTGGAGACCCTGGGTGAGACCCAGCTCAAGGGAGGAGAAGGGGTGGCTGTTCCAGCAAAGGGGCCATTCTTGGTGCCCACGTGAGGGGCCACATGGCAGCCACCACACCCACACGCTGATGCTGTGGCTAGGGGCTGCAGCTATGCTGGCGTGGGGCAGAGGGGGAAAGGACCTATGGCCACAGAAGAGGCCACTCCTGGCAATCCTGGCAAGAATTGGCCAGAGCACAATGACTATGCCAGCCAAAGGAGCGCAGCTGGCTTTGCAGCCTGGCGTCCCCTTCTGATGGCAAATGCTGTGTACCCTGTGAGGCTGTGGTGCCTACTGCTGCCACCACCCTCTCCCAGAAGGGCTGTCCCAGCTGCCTTAGAGACCAAGTAAGGGGCCGTGCAGCCAGAACAGAGCCGGAGCCTCCCTCTCAGCAAAGCCAGGGGCAGGAAGTCAGAGGATTAGGAAGGAGGCCTGGGCCGCAGAATGAGCCCCAGCAGAGTGGTCACCCCAGGGTTGCGCTGGACCCTGGTGCTGTCGCTTGGGGCCCTCATTCTTGTCGTGACTTCTTCTCCAGGCCTCAGTCCCGCAGTGAGCAGGCTCTGGGCTACCCCAGGTCCACAGACAGGACACGGGTTCTTCAAGAAGGCTGACAACAGCTAGATAGGAGGCTTGGATGTTGGCTGAAGCTTTGGCTGTGGCCTGTCCCTGGGGAAGTCTTCTTGTCCCTAGGCTGGGTGGCTGCAGAGAGAAACAGCACGTGAGAAGTGGGGACCATGGCCCAGGAAGCCCTCTCCTTTGTGGGAGACACTTGCCTTCTATCACCTCCAGGCCCTGCCGCATTGGTGGTTTTACAGGACAGGGACAATAGGTGGTCAGAGGGAGGGCAGTGTGACCACGGCAGGCTGCTCCTGCTCAAGCCTTTGCAGCTCCATTACCCCCGTGGAAGCCAGGGACGTAGAGTGACTTCACAAAGGCCCGCAGCTGCCCCAAGGAGGGTGCGGAGGGCAGCTTCCCTTGGTGGGGCCGGGGCCTCAGGGTCCTAGGTTAGGGGGGACACAGATGGAAGAGAGTGCAGCCAAAGCCCCCACTTCCAGTCCATCTTCTTGCTGAAATGCTCAGACACGGGAAGAGCCACGGCTGCCCAGCCACAGCTGCAGGCCTCAAAGCACAAAGCCACAGATTCTCAGAGCTGCTGAGGGCCTCGCTAGCCCCAGAGCCCAGTGTTTCCTCCTGTACAGAGGGGAAGGCTGAGGCCTGGCAAGGGAGGGGCCCAGCCCAAAGCCCTCAAAGGAAGCCACAGCAGAGCACGGCCTAGAACCAGGCATCCTGCCTCGGGGACCAGCACCACAAAAACAGATGGACCCAAGCCCGGGGCGAGCTCCCATCCATCTGTGGCGACACATTCCTGCCCGCCACATCCTCCTGCTGCAGCCCACCTGTGCTTTTGAGTTTGGTTTTGGCAGTGAGGGGGGACCAAGGATGTGACTCTCTGCCACCCAGGAGTCCTAGAGAAGGCCCAGCTGGGTCAGAGTAGAGCAGCATGCTCTGGGAGGCGTTGGTAGCGTGTGCAGCTGCTTCCAGAAGCTCTGGGCCTGAGGAGGAACCACGCGCAGCTTCCTCTCAGCTCTTTGCCATTGGCAGAGCAAAGGTTTCTCCTTGGAGACCTCAGCCTGCACCTTCCTACCATGCCCAGGGAGGACAAGGGAGAAACCAGAGGTCCCCGTGCAGTGAAGAAAACGCAAAACACCATTTAATATATTTGTCTTATTTATTTATTTCCCTTTGCATGCTGGGATCAGGAGGTTGAGTCCTACAGGGGCAAAAACCTTCCTGGGATTTCAGACCGAAGTCAGGAAGGTGCTGAGACAGTGGAGCATATAGACCAGAGAGGACAAGACACCTGCCCAGGGTCACACAGCTCCTTTGAGCAACACCAGCCTGCCATCCTCAGCGGCTCATAGCTGTGATTGGGCCTGGCTTGCCTGGACCCCCTCACTGTTTGTGCAAGCAGGTCTGGGAGAATGTCCCTGCTGAGGGAGCTCCAGGCCAGTGAGGGGAATCCCGAGGTCAGACAGAATGGGAACCACGTGCCCCCTCCTCACCCGCTTCCCAGCCCTGCTTTTGCAAATGACAGAATGTCTGCCCAGGGGCCCTGGCCGGATTCTAGACCAGCTCAGACAAAAAAAAATTTCCCCTGTGGTTTGGAATGGAGTTTGGCCATCATTTCCTGTGCCCTGGGAGGGGTGTGGGCCAGACAGGAGGCGGGGAAGGGGCTGCACCTGCTACGGGGGAGAGGGAGGGCCCGGCAGGAGAGACTGCTTTCGGAGGGCTCCACCTGCCAGGATACAGGCTGGGTGTGTGACTTCCGGCCAGTTCCTCCAGAGGGCCCAGCACGTTCAGGCGTCTGCAATTTTAAATACTTTGCCCTCCTTACGGACAGGGAGACAGCTGCAAGGCTGGCACAGGTGTGCTAGGGGAAAGGTCCGGCTTTAACTCACTCAGATCCAGCTCCTCGGGGATGGGGAGATAGCTCAGCAGTCTAGGCACCTGCCTGGCAAGTGCAAAGGTCCAGGTTCGATCCCTAGTACCACATGCTGTGCAGGCCCTAGTCACCAAACCAGCCACTGAAACCGGGCATAGTGGAACATGCCTATAATTCCAGCTCTGGGGAGGCTGAGACAGGAGGATCACTACAAGTCTGAGCTACAGAGACAGACCCTGTGCCAAATAAATAGATAAATGATTTTTAAAAATGCTAGCTCTTCACTTACTTGCTGTGTAGCCTTGAACAAGTGACTTTACCTCTCTGAGCCGCCACCTCTGCATCGAGGACACTAATGGTAGCATGTTTTGAGCCCTTCTTTTCTGCCCCAGATGGTACTAAGTGATTCCTCCCAGACATGGCTCATCTGCACCCCAGGGTGAGGACTCTTGTGAGAGTCCTTCCTTGTGGGAGAGGAAGGAAAGAAGTTCGGGTGGGCCCCGGCTGTTGGACTCCAGATCCTGTGGTCTTCAGTGGTTGCCCTGCGAGCAATAAATGAGATAATGTGAGGGGCGCTCTCCACGCCTAGCACGCGGGATTGTTGTGACCAACGCTGCCACTGCTCACTCCCGTTTCTGCGTGGCTCACCCAGCGCCTCCATGTGAGCCCCCACTCAGCCCCTCTAGGCTCCAGTCCCTGTGGCTGAACCCTTGCTGCAGAGCCAGGACAGAGGCCACATCCCAGGGCCACACGTGGCTCTTGGAACACAGGTCCCCGGCTGTCCTCTGGCTCCTGTCCCTGGGCTAGCTGCCTCTTGCCAGTGGGAAGCTGGGACACCAGGGCCTCAGGGACAGGCTCCTTGTTTGACACATGCCTTTTTTCAGGGGAGTCCCTGGTCACTGCCCAGACATTCTCTGCGATCTCATCTCCCCCCACCCCTGCCAGGTGGCCCACCACAGTGAGACTGGTAGATCAGCCGTATCCCAAGGTGCCCTGGAAACTCCCTGGAGAGGCGCAGTGGGTTACCCCGGTATCTTAGTTACTTTTGACTCGTTGCTGGGACAAATACCTGACACTCAAAATGAAGGAAGGAAAGGTTTATTTAGCTCACAGTTACTGGAGGTTTCAGTCCATATTCAGCTGGCCCAAAGCTGAATGAAACAGGGCAGAGAGCATCCAGTTCATGACAGTGGAACAGCAACAATCATGACAGAGGTAACTGACCAACCAGGGCTCCAGAGAGTAACAGCCAACGTCTGTCTCTCTGTCTCTCTGTCTCTCTTTATATTACATTCAGGCCCTCTGCCTCAGCCTGTTCACCTTAGGCCACACCAATAATCCCAGCCATACTCAGACCAATAACCCCATCAGTACTAAAACACATAATCCCAGTGGATCAAGAGTCAAGTAATCACAGAAGCACTCAGACCCATAGTCCCATCAGTACTAAAACACATAATCCCAGTGGATCATGACTCAAGCCTCAAACTCTAGAAGTCCCTGCCCCATGATTGCAAGAGGCGTTGGGGGGACAACTAGACATAAACCATAACACCTGGGGACCAATAGATGAGACAAATGAAAGGAGTACCCCACACTTTGCCTGTGCCCGCCCCTCAGTTGGCTGGTTTGAACCTAGACATCTGCTTGAGCGGGCACCTGCCAGAGGCCTGGTGTGCCAGGCACCTGCAAGCACCTGTCTTAATAGCCCCAGATGCTAGTGGGCCACCGTTTGAGCCCGCCTGGTCCCTGACTTCTGCTTGGGCCCCTGGGTTCCTGGCTCTCCTCACCCACCCTCATCCCCAGTGGGGGGAGCAGCCCGGCTAGTGGTCCTCAGCTGTGAAACCAACTTCGGTTCTTTAGGTGAAAATCACACCCACGTCAGCCACCCACAGGAAGGAAGAGTCAGTGGCTGCGTCTTTGGGAAGGTGTTCCAGCTGCCCAGGTGTGATTTCAAATATCGCTTGTTGTTGGGTGTCTTCTATGACCCATGTCCAGCCCAGCTCCAGGAAGAAATGCTCTCGACATGGGGCTCCAGAACCACCGCACACCCGACTCGACCCACACAGAGCAGACTGTGCCTGCCTGCGTGCATTCACCCCCGAAACTCCCAAGCTCGCTTCTGGGCCAGGTCCTGGGATTCCCGCTGTACAGAGAGGGAAAGCCAAGCTCAGCCTGGCCAAGGGGCGCCCTGTGGCTGCACAGCTGGGACCCTGGCTCCGCCACCTCCAGAGCTCTGCGCTGAAGCTCCGGGCCACAGCCCTTTCTCCCGACACCTTCTCCTGGCCCAGAGTTCCTGGGGGCTCTTCCAGGTGGCAGGACCTGGATGTGAAGGGCAGGGGTGCCTGGCATCACTCCACCCCCATGGACACTCAGGAAATGTCTCTTAACCAACCGCCCTGTTGTCATCGAAACAAAACTGCAGGTGCCTGCGTGTAAAAAGAAGGCATCGACAAAGGTGAGGGCTCTGGTGGAGAAGCAGCGTGGATTGCTGTCTTTTGTCCCCTGTACTCATCTGTGTTTTCAGACTCAGAGACTAGAGGGTTTGGGACAGGTCTGGTCTTTCCTGGTGGATCCGGCCATTCGGTCAAGAAGCAGCAGGGAAAGGGACCATCGGCCTCAGCTTCGAGGGTAAGTGGTTGATAGTGAAGCTCTCGAGGGGACAAGCAGGCCTGGGGGATCCAGCTCTGCTGTTACCCTAGGGTATTTCCTAGGGGCCTCAGCTGCTCCAGCTGCCTAGTGGGGCTCCGTAGAGTCCTTGTGGGGACTAAATAAGACCCCTAGTGCAGAGCAATCCAGTGGTCCCTGGCAGCACCAGCTCTGGGCCTTTCCAGGATGGCAAGTTGGCTGGCAGAGCGGGGCCCCCAGCCCCTTGCTGGAAGGATCAGAATTTGCGGTTCAGGGAGGGAAGTGCAGGGACAAGGACAGTCTGTGCTGCCCCCGCCACACCCAACTGCTGTTTTCAGACTCTCTGTCCCCAGGTAGAAACCGTGGGGACCGCAAATGGGCCACAGACACAGACCTCCCAGTGAGGTTTTAACACCTTCATGGCGTGGGGGGCCTGTCAGCCCCGCCCGGCGGGCTCAGGCCCCCGGGAAGCTGGAGGACCAGCACGGCTCTCCTTCCTGCTCTCGTCTGAGTCAGCCCACCACACCTTGGAGGTGACTCAGAAGAGGCCAAGCCCCGAGCCACGCCCGGCTGATGGAGGGCCAGGAGCTTCACTCCAGCCAGGGTTCCCAGGGTCCACTCTGCCCCTCTCCAGGGAGAGGAGACCGGAGACTGGAGGGTTGAGAAGGACACAGAAGAGCAAACCAGAGCCTCAAGCATCTGGTCAGGACCCCAGGGTCTTGGAGAAACATTGCCTCGTTCCAAAGCCTGGTGAAGCCAGGACCTCAATGTGATCTGGAGGGGCCGTGGGGGACGGGGTGTGATGCCCATCCTGCCCATTGCTCAGAGGCCGTCTGTCCAGCAAATATGTGGGAAGCCGCCCGCCTGCACCAGGCACTGGGCCAGGCTGGGAGGCTGAGATGAATCAGGCCTGCTCCCCAGGGGGCTCCCAGTTTTCGGGGAGGAGACAGACACAGAGACAAATAATTAAAGGCATGAAGGAAAGTCTTTGCAATAGAAACACAGGGGTTGCTAAATACAGACAGACCACTGAGCCGATAAAATCAGCCATGTGGACCTTGACCGTGTGGGTCGGTGGCTCTCGTGGAGCGGGGAGCCAGGCTGGAGGAGCCCTAAGGATGCCGGAGACCACGGCTAGGCCTCAGCCTGCAGCCACTTTCTGCGGGACCTTAAACAGTCTCTCCTCTCTGAGCTTCACTTGCTCACTGGCTACTCGGGGTCCGGACTTGAAGCCCATCTGCACCCAGCATCGCGTCAGGTATCCCGCCAGGAACTTTGCACACCTCACTTCCTTGCTCCATCCCTGCGCCCGCCCCGTGAGGTAAGAACTATTAATAGAAGTTTGCTCTCGTCCAATGAGCAAAACCACTGCTTGTTAATAGAAGAAAATATATATTTAAAGCAGGAAATCTTATGATACATACAGTAAGCCTTCCAGCCAACAGAAGCGGCTTATTGAAATGTAACGCATGTACTTTTAGTAGATGAGGTTTTGCTGTAGGACCAGGGCTGTCTTTGTGACCAGATCTTGGAGGAAATGTTCTACCTTGTTTTTCTTGCGCTAAACAAATCTGAGCAGCAGCATCTATGGTTCTTGGTTTTGTTTTTTTTCCTTTTCTTCTTCTTGGCAGCACTGAGGAATGAACCCACAAATTTTTTTTTTGTGTCAATTTTGAGACAGAGTCTCACTAAGTCACTAAGTTGCTCAGACTGGGCTCAAACTTGTCAGTCTTCCTGCCTCTGCCTCCCAGAGTTCTGGGACTACAGATGTACATCTCTACCAGTTGGTTTTTTTAGGGTGGATGAGACCTGGGTGAAATCAAATGCAAACATTCTCTGGATTTTTAATAATGCCCCTGACTGTCCGCCTATGCTTAATCCAGCATTCATTTCTGGGTTTTGCCTACTGCCGTGAGGTACTGCCAGTGGAATGCCTGAAACCGCAGATATACAAAACCCCGTAGCTGCCACACTTTGTCCCTCATACCATGGCATTGCCACGTGGCATCAGAGCTCGCCGATCCCTCCAGGCCTTGGGCTCTGGTCTGTTCAATGTGGCTCTCAGGTTTGGGGGCCTTTGTGAAGCAGGGCAAAGGTGGCTCAGTACATGCCAGTCACTGTGATCACTGATGCGGCTACCAAGCCAGAGGGCAGCCGACGCAGCCTGGCACCCTGGTAAGGATCCTCACATCCTGCCCAAGACAGAGCTCAACCCTTCTCAGAGCAGCACCCAACTGAAGCCTTACACATGGTTTAAATCTGGAATTTTCCAACGAATATTTTCAGGCCATGGTGGTTAACGTCAGGTAACTGAAACTGTGGTAACGCCGTTGATAACACAGGCTGATGAGAACAAATCCCCCCGTCCTGGAGAGCCGCCTGCCTCACGCCTGATTCCGTGGCATTTTTGTTTTGACAATTCACTTTTGTGTGTGCCTTGTCGGGGTCTTTTCTTGGTTTTCATTGACACGACGACTCTTTCCTGATGTCATAGGGCTCTGCGGCTCCGCAGTTACAACCCGGAAGAGCCCTGACTGGGCGGCAGGGGCAGCTTCATGGCTCTAGGACACCCACTGTCTGTCCTGCATGGGAAGGAAGGTGGTCAGCTGAATGGGGTATCTTCTCCTATGTGACCCCATTTTATAGGCCAGGAAACTGAGGTGCATGAAGTCACCTGCTCTGTGCCACCCTCTGCCTGGCAGGGCTGGGATCCAAACCCTGACCCATCTGGCTCTGGGTTTTATCCCAGCTCTCTGCTGCCTGCCTTGGCCAGGAGCCTCTGGCATCTCTGCTGGGACTGAAGGAAGCTGCGAGAGCACCACGTCCAGGCCTGCTCCTGAGCCTCTGTGCATGGGGGGCATGGTCATCCAGGTCCCCTGCACTTTTGCCCCCCTGCTGCTCTGAGACAGTGAGGACGGTGTGGCAGGGGACAGGAGAAGCAGACACTTTCCTGGGCCTGCTGCACCCAGGGCCAGCCATGTCGCCCACACCCCCGGCCTCTTTGCTGGCTCCCTCTTGTCACACAGCCTGGGATCCTAAAGGTGCACCAGACGGACATTCCAGAGCCAGCTTCGTCTGAGCTCACATCCAGTTCTCCCCAGCGGTGTGTGTGACCTGGGTGGCAGACCCTGTCGGAGCTTCTTCATTGGAACAATAATGCCTCATCCCACGCCCCAGGGGACAGACCCCCAGCTGGACTGGGAAAAGGACACTCTCCAAGCCCCTGGAAGACCAGGAAGGGCATACCCACAGACAAGGGACCAGGCAGGCCACTCTGAGCAGCTTCCGACCGTTGGCGGCTGTGGAGAGGGACGCGGTGAGCAGGGGAAATGAAAAGAGGACAGACATCATGTAGGCCGCGGCACGCAAGCGCTGCCTCGTCCACGGCCGGGGACTAGCCGGCCCCTCTCAGGCTGAGAAAGGGGAAGGCGGCCCAGACTGGGAAGTGGTTGGCTTCTGATGACCACCTCATGGGGACCGCGCCAGCCCGAGCAGGAAGTGGTCAGCCCCTTCCCATCCCTGGCAGCCAGGCCCAGCCTGAGCTCACACCGGGACCTGCTAGCCTGAAAGCCCCTGCTCTAGCCAGGTCTCTGACTCCAGCCAGGGGTCTGCAGACCCGGGTTCTGGTCCAGACTCTGCACCTTCTGGGCACTGCAGCCTTGGCCAAGTTGCTCCCTATCCGTGCTCCTCTGCCTGGTCATGCTAATCCTCACCTGCCACCTCAGACGGGCAGCGGCAATGGAGCTCCCTAAAAGCCCCCAAGGTGGGCGAGGGAGGGAGATCACCCCAGGTCCTATGCCTGGCAGCTCAGAGCCACCTGAGGTTTTGGGAAGGCCACCAGATTCAGAGGCAGGACTCAGTTCAAGCCTCATTTGGCTCCTTCCTGCTGTGGTGTATAGGTCAAGTCTACCTACTTTTGGGGAACTTTTCCTATGACCAGAGTACAAGTCTGTCTCTTGGGGGTTCTCGTCAAACCACCCAAATCAACGCATGCAGAAGTGCTTTGTGAATTGTAATGTGTTGGGCATAAACCAATGGCGCTGGCCTGGAACCCAGGCCATCCTTTGCTGTCCTCCTACCTGAGCTCCAGGTAAGCAAGCCTACTGGGAAAGGACTTCCTTGCTGGTCTCAGTCCTACCTCTGTGTCTGGGAGGAGGTGACAAATCTCTTCCTGGTTCCCCCGAGTCCCTGAAGGCTGCATCTCTGGAGGGGCTGGGTGTGAGGAACTCGCCCATGCAGTAGCCAGCGGTGCTGTTGCTACTGATAGCTGCCTCTTGCGCATGGCTTCTGCTCACCCAGACCCACTTTTCCTGCAGATCAGAAGGCCCCTGGGCCCAGCAGCCATGAACGCATGGCTTGGTCAGGAGTGAGGCTGGACTGCACCAGAGCAGCCCTCCCAGACAGTTCCCACAGATGTCACCAGCCCAGCTGGGGTGTAAGGAGCAGCGTCATGCATGACTGGGATGGCAGTCTGCAGGCCCGAGGAGAAGCTAGAAGCCTCCAAGTCACGTGGCTGCAGCTTGCGTGTGCATGTGCATGAGTGCGTGTCTGTTTTCCCTGGGGGAGAGCGGTCCAGTTTTCATCTTTTTGTCGCAGAAGCAGGGCAGTATGCTTTCTTCTCTTTCTGATTTTACAGATAAGGAAAGTAAGGCATAGAAAGTTGTGCAGGGCAGGAAGAGAACCTGGCAATCCAGCTAACACCTCCTTTTCTGGCTCAGAAATAGTCCCTGGAAACCACAGAAGGGCGCCACCATGCCATTCTCTTGTCCTATGACTTGGTTGATGACTGAGGTTAGAGGAGACTAAGTTCAGTCAGAAGAAAAGAAGGTCAATTCAGGTCCCCTGAACCAAGTCCCAGAGCTCCTCCCAGCCCTACCACCACCAGCGCCACCGCCAAAGCCACTACCAACATCCCAACTCCATTGCCATCCCCAACCACACCATTACACCACCACCACCATGACCATCACTACCATCACCAACACCATGACCATCTCCTTCATGACCATCATCACCACCACCACCACCATTGCCAATTCCATTGTCACCAACACCATCACACCACCACCACCATGACCATCAACACGATCACCAACACCACGATCATCCCCTCCATGACCGTCACCACTGCCACCATCACCACCACCATCACCAGCACCACTGCCACCACTACAATCACCATCATCACCAACACCAGCACCAGCACCACTTGCCACCACCACCATCACCATCACCAACACAACTGCCATCACCATCATCACCAACACCATCACTAGCACTAAAACCACCACCACCATTGCCAACACCATCGCCATCAACACCACCGCCATTACCTCCACCATCAATATCACCATTATCACCACCGTCATCAGGTCAGCGCCATCAGCACAGAATCTCTCCCGGAGGAGTGAGGCCCTCCTGTGCACATTATGACAGCTTGTCCTGCTTGGATCAGGTCTCTCCTAGACCTTGTAGGGTCAGCCCAGGGGTGCCAGGAACATTCAGAAATGAAAGTGCCAATTGCAAAGTGTCCTCTACTGGTCTCATCCCCAGGTAAGACTCCTCAGAGGTGGGCAGGACAGAAAGGACCGAGTTAAAATGGAAGGACTGCTGCTCCTCTTTCCATAAGCATTCATTTGTGGTTATGTTAGCAGACACCTATGCTGCAGTGACTTAGGTAGGTACTGTTCCAAGTACTTTAGATACACAAACTGATTCAGTCTTTACAAGAGCCTTATAATATTGGCTGAATCATGATCCTAATTCTACAAGTGGCAAAATAAGGCACAGAAGTCAAACGACTTACCCCAGCAAGGCCGGGGGCCTCCTATGTGGTAAAGCTGAGATTTGGACCCAGGCACCCAACACCACACCCATGTTCCTAACCACTACACCAGATCGTCAGGTTGGAGGACTTTGGGCCAGACCAAAGAAAACCTCAGATGCCAGCTCTGCAGCTGATTGCGAGCCCCCAGAGGCATGGGCCACACCCTTTGCACTGCTGTGCTCCCAGCGCCTGCCACTGTGCCTGGTACACGTTAGGGGCTTGGTCAGTGTTGCCTGAGTAAGTGAACTGACAACCCCGCCCTTAACTGGTATTGTCTCCTGTTCCTTCCTCCCTTGAGCTGCTCTGGAGGGAGGTCATGGAAGCTGTAGTTCAGCTGCTAGCCCACAGAGGGCAGCACACACAATAGGGTAAATCTTTCCCTCCCCCAACAGCCAGGAAGGAGGAATTAGGAGGGAAAAGAGGCAGTACCTTGTAGTAGCCATGAATACTGTTATTGATTCAAACGCATTGAGACAAACCCTGACGGGACAACATGGCTGGTCTCTATCTGGCAACTGAGGCAACCGAGGTCCAGGAGAAAAAGGCTCTTGCTCAAGGTCACAGCCAATGAGCGCAGGCTCAGGCTTAGCGTCCAAGTCTGTGCTCTCTCTCCTCTCCAGTGCAAGGACCCATGAGAGGTTGGAAGACAGACCAGGCCTCCCCAATGTCTTCAGGATGAGGTGGGCCCTAAAGTTATCAGCCAAGGACACCGCCCTCTTTGCACATAGCCAGGTCGCCCCCTGGTGGCCACAACTGGCAGCGTTGAGGAAGAGTCAGGAGTTGCCTGCGCAGCAGCCCAGCAGAGGCATTTCCACCCTCCTGATCCAGGCCTGGCCTTGGCCTGCTAGGAAGATGGAGGCCCAAGAGCACCAGGCCCATCCCTCCAGACCTTCCGTCCCATGGAGGAGACAAGATGGCCCCAGGAACAGAACCTGAGCCAGCAGCCAC
>PVKN010009204.1:0-24069 GCA_004027915.1 Capromys pilorides
TGGACTCCAGCACTGCCACACACCTCGTCTGCTACCTGGCTGAGCTAGGTAAACCGTGAAAAGCTTGCATGCCTTCATCTTCGAGTGGAGCTAATGACAGACAGCATCGCTCGTGGTCGTGACCATTTTAGAACATGGGGGCTGGGTACATTGCATCCATTTGCTCTTCTTTGTGTAAACATAAGGTTCAAAACATACAATATTTTAAAGGTGATCTTACAAGCCACTTATGAGGACCACATGAAAGGAGGAAAATGCTCTCTCCATGTCTGAAGCATGGGAAGCCTTGGGTGACTCCGCCGTCCTTGCTGTGAGGTCTGACGGCCCTAAGAGCGTCTTACCTGTTCACTGGGCTGTGTTATGTCTTTCTCTACTAGAATTACACTTCATGAGGGCAGGGACCTTATCTGACTCTACTTCCTACTGTATGACAGGTGCACATGGTAGGCAACTGGCAAGCGGTCATTGAAAACTGAACTGTGAGCCATAGCCACAGCCCAGCTCAAATCACCTGCATGTCTTGCTCCCACTCAGCACCCCTGCCCCAGCAAAGAGGGAGCATCCACTCTCAGAGAGGAGTAGAGATCCAAGAGGAGAGGAAATAGCTCGACGTTGGCATGCAGCAAAGGTCTCCACCCCAAGACTCCCCCTGTAGGAGAGGAAATGAAAGGACAACTGGGAGGAAAGAATCAGGACGAGAGAGAATCTGGAGAAAACTCAAGAGGCTGCAGTGGCCATATAGGAAGCTCTCAGGTGAGAATAGGGTGTTAAGAGGGCAAGGGGCGAAGGGAGACAGCACGACACCGGCAAAGCCCTGTCCACACTGATGAGAAGCATGCGTAAAGAAAAGTCCAGGTGCTTCAGAGGCCCAGAGAAGCAAGTTCGCTTCCAAAGAGGGCTTGGCACATCAGGAGTGGTCAGAACACAGGGGAACAAAGGGGCAGTACCACAGGAGGTCAACGAGATGGCGGGACTGGAGAGGCCAAGGGAAAGGGACAGCTTGCAATAATCCTATAAATCATCTTCTACACATCATGCAGGAAGGTCTGTTTATCATGTTTCTTAAGCTTTCAAAGAGGTGGTGATCACGATTCCCATTATAAACACAAGAAAAGTTAAATTCAGAGAAGTGAAGTGGTTACTTGAGAGCCCAGAGGTCCCATAATGGAACCAACTGAACCATTTACCATGCAGCCAGTTTTACTGATCTTGTCTGGAAATTTCCAGTTACATCACATCCTAGCACGGACTTATCAACCCCCTCAAAGTCCAACCGATTTCCACGCCCCACTGACTTCCAACCCCAAGGGCCCAGCATTAAGCGCCAAACTTGGGAGGAATAGCATCTGGAAAATGTTCATAGTGAGGACTATGAAAAAAGGATTCTGAAATCTGTGGGGTAACAGGCAAATAAGGATGTTCTTTTGCCTTTTTTCTCTTCTCTTGTCTCCCTTTCCCATTCCCTTTCCTCTTCCCCTTCCCCTTCCCCTTCCCCTCCTCCTCCTCCTCCTCCTCCTTCCTCTTCCTCTTCCTCTTCCTCTTCCTCTTCCTCTTCCTCTTCCTCTTCCTCTTCCTCTTCTTCTTCTTCTTCTTCTTCTTCTTCTTCTTCTTCTTCTTCTTCTTCTTCTTCTTCTTCTTCTTCTTCTTCTTCAACAACTTGTTTGAAGTAGACACTGTTCTCAGATAGCAGGTAACCTTCTAGGTAACTCTTGATCTGTCCTAAACAGAGTAAGAGTTGTCCATTTGTCAGCACAGTACATGGCCTTGTGACTAGCTAATGGGTATCCAGAACTTTCTTGGGAACTGGGAAGCATAGAATAAATATCTGTGAGTTGAATGGCATTGTAAACTGCCACACAAGAAATTCAGGGTGTACAGAGGATGGAGGACAGTAGGATTTTTAAATAGGGGAGTGTGGAGTGATTAGCTTCACATTTTAGGAAAATAATCCTGGGTACAGGATGAAGGCAGAGACATAAGGGACAGGAAGAAGAATCTGTGACAACAGTTCCAATGGGAGATGATAAGGTCCTGAGAGGTAGGGAGGCAGGAGGGAGGCTGAAGAGATGGTGGCAGGTTGTGACTGGATGAGGCAACGAGCGAAGAGTCAAAGAAGATGCTCAAGGTCCAAAGTGGGCAAACGGGTGCAGAATTCAAAGGCAACCATGAGCCCCTGGCTTGGGCCAGCAGGGAGTGGTGGGAAAGCCTTCCAGGGAGCAGAGACTGCCGACCATGGCAGCACTCAGGAAATGCGTGAGTGCGGCTAGGGATATGAAAACCTTGGGACCTTCCTGCGTTGGCTTTTAGGAAGCTGTGGTGCACATTCGGAGCGCAGCCTGGGCAAGAGAGAGATTCGAGCACCACCACCAGAACATAGATGGCAGCAGAAGCTGCACATGGAGGTGAGGTTCCAACCCCAGAGCTCAAGGAGCATGACTAGAGCCAACAGGAGAGTGCAGGGGGTGGGGCATGGGCCAAGGGAGCACCAGCGCGCAAGAGGGGACAGGGGAAGATGCAGAGGGGAGGAAACCATCAAAAGTGAGGTCAGGGATGCAGGGATGCAGATGAGCGGTAGAGCATGGGCTCAGCAGCAACCCATGTGTGTACGTGCGCACACACACACACACACACACACACAGTGAAAGACAGGAAGAGCTGCAGCAAGTGGCAGACATGAAAAAAAAAAGGAGCTGGAGTAGAGTAGTACACCAGACAGAATTGGGGAAGAAGTGGAAACCAGAGAAGTTAAGGGAAGGAGAAGAAGTAGGAGAGAAAGGGTTGCACGGTAGAAGAGGGAGCAGAAGCGGGCAGAGGACAGAGCCGTGGAGATTCCTGGACAGCGTCAGAGGGGTCTGGAAGAGGCACGGGAGGAATAAGGGCGGGAAGCAGAGACAGGCAGCACTCGGGAAGACAACAGAGACCTCGCCACGAAGGAAAGCGCGGCGGGCGGCACGGGAAGAGAAGTCACGCTCTGGGAGGTGGAGAGACACTGGCGGCCTTGGCGGGCAGCCTCAGCACCTGGCGGGGACAGTGATGCTCGGGTCCCACCTCGGGCGGGCGAGGTGGGCACTCAGCACCAGGCCAATAGGAAGCCTTTCCTGGTAGAGGCCAGCAATGAAGTCACTCCGGAACCATAGGACCTCCCAAGGCTCCACTGTCATGCCGCCTTCTGCCTACAGGTGACCCCGGCAGGGACAGCGAGATAAGTACTTCAGCCAGGGGACAAACTGGGACAAGCCTGTTGTGTCCAACCAGTGATCACAGAAAGGAGGCTGTCGCACCAGTGGGATTCCACATCTCCTTCTCTTGGTGCCAGATCTAATGAGCTCCAAGCCTCAAACGGGGCGCGTGGCCCGAGAAGATACTTGGCCCCGCCTTCAAGAAGCTTCCAGTACAGCCGGGCACGTTTTCATCCCACGAGACCATCCCCTGGCCACGCCTGCATCAGTTGTGCCTGATAAAAGCACATTCAGACTTTTACAAAGTCACTTTGCCCACAACGGGTTAATGTAAAACATGATGTAAAACCGCATGATGAAGAGTGGGGAGGGGGGTATAGCTCAGTGGTACAGCTCCTGCCTGGCCTGGGTGAGACCCTGGCTTTAAGACCCAACACTGGGGCCAGGGAGATAGCTCAGTAGAATAAGCGCTTGCCTCGCAAGTGCAAGGCCCTGATTTCAATCCCCGGTACCGCAAAATAAATAAATAAATACATATAATACATACATACATACATACATACATACATACAATGAATTTAAAAAGACCCAACACTGGGGCTGGCAAGATGGTTCAGCGGTCTAAAGCACCTGCTTAGGAAAGCTTAGGCAACCGCAGGGATCTCAGTTCAATCCCCAGCATCGTATGCTGTGCCAGCCCCACCCCCAGGGCAGGCTGAGCCAGCCATAAAAAATAAAATAAAAAATATAAAAAATAAAAAAATAAAACGACCCAACACTGCCAAGACAATAACAACAACAACAATATAATAATAATAATAATAACTGGATGATAGACTCGCCAAAGACACATTAGTGCCCAAATATGGGCCCAATTAGCCCTTTTTTATTAGCATATGTTTGTGATACATAATGATTACATTTGTTGTAAGTAGCTGGTACTAGTACACAGCAAATTAAATTCATTTTAGCTGGGCATGATGGCACACAGCTGCAATCCCAGCACGTGTGAGGCTGAGGCAGGAGGGTTGCTGTGAGTTCAAGGCCATCCTGAACACAGAGAGACCCTATCTCAGAAAAGAAAAACTCAATAAAATCAATAAATCCTTTCTACAACCTTCCCCCTCTGCCCTTGCAGTTTGTTCCTCCAGTTTCCACCTCCAAACCCCAGTAACGACTTCTGCACTTCTCTTTTTCAGTGTTGTTTCCCTGGAACCACTCTTAGGGAACCCAAACGCAGTGCTGAAGTCAAACTCAGCATCGGACCCCTTGCAAGCCCTCGCCCTCCCCCTGCTCAAGGAAGCCTCCCTTCCTCTTTCTCCTGGACAGCTCCTGCTCCCAGGCACTGGTCAAACCCGGTATAAGGCCCTGGAGCACACATCGTGGGTGATCAGCATCTGCTCGCCAATTGGTTGGATGTGTTCTATGTCCCGGTAATTCTTGTGGTCTGAAACTGACTACGCCTCCAACTATTTTATCTTAGCTCAATGAGAAGACATATTTGTACCAATAGTGTTCAGAAAAGTTATCAAGTCTGCATCCTGTACTCTAAACAACTACTATGAAGACAACACTATGCATTGTATTAATTATTGTGTCTATGCTGCTAATGTTCTGAAACATCTAATGTTTCAAAACGTGAGATGGTTTTGAAACCATCTCATTGTTATTTCTTATTAAAAGTAATAAAATTATAAAAAGAAAAAAAAAACTGACTATGGCTGTGACACTGCGAATGTCGGTGGTTAAGAGGATGGCTTTGGTGGCAGGTAGATCAGATTGGGGTTGAACTCAAGCTCCCCTAGCTGAGTAGGGCAGAGCCTGTGGACAGTTTCCTTGCTCACAGAATATGCGTCATGAGAACCGTGATGATCACACGTAAAATACACGTGATGCCCTTGGCGCGATGTTCTTAGTTTCTTTACTGAGGTATATCCCCCTCGTGAGGTGACGTCAAATCTATAGAGGTCCAAATCCAAGAGGATGCCAATGGTATTCAATTCTTAGACCCTGAGACTATTCAATAACTCCCAGAAGGGGTCACTGTCTCCCCCCAACTCTGTATTTAGAGCATAAAATAAAGACCTTCCCTTACAATGCTCCCCCCCACCCCGATCCATCCTCTCTTGTATCCTGTTTTAAGTTTAACACTTAGGTAAAACCAAACACTTTCTTGTGTACTAGCTCGCTGTGTCACTGTCACCAGTGAGCCTGGAACACTGTCGCCTTGTCCCTCTAGAGAACTACATTTCGATCCTAAAAGAGGCACTGCCTTGGCAAGCCGTCCCTTACCCTGGGAAATCAATAACATTTGCTGGCGTCTGTGTTTCACGGACAGTTTAGTCCTTCTCTCAGTCAGTGCGGACTCCCTTCAGCTGAAGACCCAGCTCTCATTTCTACAATCACTGAGTCCAAAGCTTCCTTCTGGTATCAGATGGTTGGGGCTGGGGAGCTTGGCATTTTAAGCATCTGCCTGGCAAGCGTAAGGACCCAAGCTCCATCCCGGGTACTGCATGCAGCGCTGACCCTGAAACCTAGCATGGGGGTGTGTGCCTGTGATCCCCGCTCTGGGGAGGCTGGGACAGGAGGATCTCTATAAGTCTGAAGTGCTAGTGAGATCCTGTATCAAATAAATAAATAGATTTTTAGAAATACCTACTGGCATTCGAAGGCTTATATGTATTAACTTTATATATTCCAGGGCGTTTCGTGTGCAGTGCTGTTTGAGCTCAGGACTTCGTGCATACTGGGCAACAGCGCTGCCACTGAGCCACTCTCCAGACGTCATATTATATCTTTGAGAACGCTCAAGACAGGAGTTACCAGGCAAAGGTAGAACACGTACAGCTTTTGGTACGCACTGTCGTGTTCCTCCCAGCCTACTGCCCACCAAAACTCCCACCAGCTCACAACCAAGCCAACTTGAACCTAAGCTTGTTCCCAACTCAGTGGCTTTTTGTCTTTTGAAGTGCATCTTGTTCTGGATGATGGAATTCACTTCCACTGTCTTCACTTAGCACAAAGGTCTGGATCCTTCCACACTGAGCCTACGGCGAGATGACAAAGAGCTTGATCGTGACGTTTCAGTCTCTCAGATAGAGATGTGCTCTCCTTAACTGTACATTTCCTAACGGCTGAACATTCCACTTAGGGATTAGTCATGGGGCTGGGGTTGTCTGGTGGATTTAGTTATCTTGCTGGACTTTGAACACAGCCAAAAATTTCAAAAGCTGTCCTGGGCTTGTTAAGATTTGCATGTACTCTGTAAGTATGAATACATGCCTACATCTGTGAGATCAAGGGAGAATGAAAGTTAATAAGATAAATCCCTATTTAGATTCCTATTTTCTCAGCTACCCTGAGGTTCACCTAAGTTTACCCCTTAAATAATACATAAATTATTTAAAGTGTACCCCTTAAATAAATGAGCATTCTCATTTATTTGTCTTCAAAGAACTGTACCCTGAGTCTCATTCCTGTAGGAATGCGTGGCACTCCAAGAGATCCCACGAGTGTCAACAAAGCTTTGCTTTTTGCCTTTGTTTGTTTACCATGTTTAACTTTTCTGCCTCCTTTGAGGCTGCTGGAAAATTGCAAAACAAATTGCACTTGAAAAAAATCCCCAAGTCCTTCGGTGCTTAATGCTTTCTGTGCACGGACCAGAACTATGAGTCCTGCTTGTCCCCCAGCCCACAGGCTCTCTCGGAATCCTGCTGACAACAGAAAGCACCAGCCAGTCTCCTAGATGCAGGACTCCAGGTCTGACCAGATGCCCCTGTAGATAAGCATTATGCTGATTGACTGCCCGTCTCCTTGGATTTTTGTAAATTTAAAGAAGCCCATCTTCCACAGCACTTCAAGGCTCCGGCAAGCACCAGCCTGCTTTCCCTTTCTAGAAATCCTTTAGTGATTGGATTAAAGTAAAAAGGTGAAATAGGAAAAGTCACTTTAGAATCTGTTGCCCAGGGAGCTGTCAGAACTGCTGCCCTTTCTCCGCTACGCCCAGCAGGTCAGAGCCTGAGCGCTGCCTCCCAGTGATCTACAGCCGATGCTCCTGCCTTATCTCCCAGGATTTTAGGGTTAGGAGAAATCAGGATAATCCTAATTAAAGCCCTGTCAGAGTTCAAACTTCAGGACCCAACGAACCAGTTTTACAACTCAAAAGAACTTAATTTGGTTTCACACTTACAGTGGAATAAAACACAAAAGAAAGAGAAGGAAAAAAAAAAAAAAAGCTGGCAGCTCTGCTAATGAGCAGCTAGATTTCTGGACACACTGCCAATCTGATCTAATTAAGAGGAATTAGCAGTCAAATGATGTACTTGAAGAGGAAAGGTTCAGACATGACACAAGGTTCCTGACAGCAGCCCAGAAGCTGCCACATCTCCGGCACAGGTGAGACCCCAGGAACGCAGCAAGGTGCAAGGGAACCTGGCTCGGCAGTCCTTGCACAGCTGGGGAAGACGACCAGGTCTAGAACCTTGCCAAACACTCATCTGAGAACAAAATTCCTTTTGTGCCTAAAGAAATCCACAGGACACTCCCAAGTGCAACAGAGCATATGAAGTAACACAACCTCGCCTAGTGTGTATTCCTGGAAAACTAGCAGCATCACTGCTGAGTACACCAAGCCCCCGCCTTCCTCCCTTACCATCAGCTCCTTCGGGGCAACTCCCGAGGACACAGCACCAAGGCAGTGTGGGGAAAAAATGCTCGCACATCCCACCAAGGCAGGGAGAGTTTCAGATTCTCCCCTTGGTGAGCACGGTCGAGCTGTCCACTTACCTGTCACCAGGACTGCCTTTTGATCCACAGGTAACAACTCTTGGTCAGCTGAGTACACACACATGAGGAGACACAACAAGGAGAAGAGAACCAAGCTCCAGAAAAAGGGCAGGATGAGCAGGTAAGCCCCTCCGCAGAGGCCGGCAAGCCACAGCACCGGGCTCCCCAGCTGCCCTGGGCTCTTGTGTTTGCAGAGAACTATGCTCCCTAGGGCTGCGGTGACAGCCAGGCAGAGCCACGCTGCCTCAGAGAAGAACATGCTCATTCTCCACGACTCACTGCACCTTCACGTGCTCAGGGCCAGCAAGTCCAATGGGATAGCTGGAGGCAGACTGGGGTATATGAATGGGAAGGCAAGGAAGGGGGAGGGGAAGTCAGCCCCGGCACACTTTGAACAAGCACGGATTAACTATAATCATACTGCACATATTCCCAGGGATCATTTAAACCCATGTGCACTGTAATATAAATACCAGGGCATTTCCCTTCTGAGCATTCCCCCTCCACCACCACCACCCCCTGCACATCCAACACACACACACACACACACACACACATACACACACACACACACACACACACACACGCCCACAAATAAGCACGCATGTTTGATTATTTTAATGCCTTTTCCACCTCTAGAGCGATGACTAATTGGATAGTGATTGATAGGCTTGGAACTGGACAGAGACTAACAACCCTTTCTGTTTGTAGGAGCTGAGTCGCTCCTGTGGAAGCCTGCAGTGTGCATGTCTGTTCAGATCTTTTTATGTGGAGTGTATGCGTGGGGGGCGGGGGTGTGTGCAAACCCACATAATCAGTGGTTTGGAAGGTAAATTCTGGAAGAAGAAGAAAGCATCCCTGGTCTGGTCCCTGTCTGTCAGATTCCTGCTTCTGCCAGCTGAGCTCAGGGGTGGGGAAACAGTTGCCAAGAAGAGACTCCTTGGTACGTGAAAAGTGTCCTGGTCTTGCCAAAGGAGAGATAAGCCAGGGCAAGATGACGGCAGTGACAGCAGAGCTGAGAACAGTCAACCAATATCATCAGCACTTACTGAACTATGCCATGCAGTCTCTCCAACAAGAGATTTTGGTGCCAAGCTCTGTGCCAGGCACTGGGACACAGCACAGTCGACCTGCTCCATCTCTTTGAGTACAACTTCTTGTGTGGATTTTTTTTGTTTTTGTACCAGGAATCAAACTCAGGACCTTGGGCTTATGAGACAGGTACTTCTGCTGCTGAGCTAGATCCCCAGCCCCTGAGCACAAGATCCTTATGATAAGGATTCTGTTCTTGTGGCAATTGTATAGGACAGGAATCCGGAACTCAGAGAGATTACTAAATTCGCCCAAGGTCGCACAACGGACTATTCCGGAGCTTTGCAGTCTTAACTGGTTGACTGCCTGACCTGGGGAGCAAATAAGACTTGGTACCTGATAGGCCAGCCCGCCCCTGCCCTTGCCTCAGTACATGTGATAACATCCTCTGAGGTAGATGTTATTATACTCTATTTACAGAAAGGAAACCTCAGACTTGGACAGGCGAAGTCACTCTTGTCCTAAATACAATACGACACTGATTTACTGGCTCAAAGGCCATCGCCAGCAGCAATGCCAACTTCCTAAAGGAGTAGCCCCTGGGCTCAGAGGGCTTGTCGCGCAGGCAGAGAGATAAGAGAAACATTCACTTTTGAGTTTGGGTTGCCTGTAGTTAAATCCAGTGCTAGCTGTACCACTTACTAACTAGCTGCTCTTGGGTAGATCCCGTCCCTTGGCCTCTGTTTCTTCAGCTGCCAAGCAACAATGCGCCCTGGCTGGAACACTAGAAAAGGCTCAGAAATGCAGGTGCTTTGTGGTTTCTCAGCAGAACAGGAACAAAAGGTAAGAGGAGGCAGTGTAGAACAAAGTGTCTGTGGACTATGAACTTGTCACAAAGTACATGCTAGAAGGAGGAGGTGCTGAGGGGAGGGAGGGGCCGGGAAAGACTGGCATTGGGGCTGCTGCGTGGAAGGCAGGGCCAGTGTGCACGTCAGGTAAGAAGCAGATGGAACCAGATAGCAGACCCTGGCCTCTGGCTCATATGCATGGGCCTTGGGAGAGTCTCTGCCTTCCGCCAGCTGGGCTGCAAAGGGAAGCAAAGCAAGGCCCCCTCTAGGTGATCTAAAGACCCAGGGGGACAGGGTGGCAAACAGGGACTTGTGAGCTATGCTGGGCTGTGGGCTGAAGGAGGACAGCAAAGCACTGGGAGGGAAGGAGGCAGGGCCAGGGGACCTGCCTGAACCTCGAGGACATCTGAGATTGGTAAATGCTGCCAGCCCACGTGAGGCCCTTAGGCCTGAGGACCCGGAGCTTTCTGGCTAGCCATGATCGCTTCCACTCTTCTCTTCAGGCTCCGTTCCTTCCCGACCTGCTCACAGCTATGTGAGCATGGTGCAGTCATCCCAGACTTTGGGCCTCAACAGCCAGGGAGATGCTGTTCTTGGCTCCAGTGGATAAACGGCTCCCACACAGGGATGTAGGACTAGCTAAGCCGCTCTGCTGGGGTGTTGGTGCTTGGGCAGTGGCTCCCACACCTAGGCTGGGCTGACCACTCCTGTGCGCCTTTCTTAACGGCAGCATGACCACCTGAGACCAAGTGACTCATCGTCTGGAGGGGCCCACATGGCTTCTCAGCAGGAAGTCTGTTTCTAGAGGCTCGGGCCTGTGCTCCCAAGCTGTGGGCAGAAACTGTTCAGACAGTTCAGAAGGCTAAGTGACAGCATTTCCTGTCCTAAGAACCCGAGCTCTAGCTGGGTGCGGTGGCGCACGCCTATAATCCCAGCACTTGGGAAGCTAAGGCAGGAGGATCAGTGAGCGTTCGAGACCAGCCTGGGCTACAAAAGTGAGTTCAAGGCAGCCTGAACTGCATAGCAAGACCCTGTCTCAAAAATCCAAAAAAAAGAACCCAAGCTCTAAAATCTTGCAAGCAAAGACTGAAAGATTGCACTGAAGAAGAAGCCTGACTCTACCTTTTACTAATTGAGAGGCATTCGACAAGTTTCTGCCCTACCCTAGCCTCAGATTCCTCCGTGTAAAATGAGGGTGGAGACAAGCCCTCCCTAGGGTTGTTTGCATTATGCTAAGCCTGGGGAGGCAGTCACAAAGGGAAGCTGCCTTTCTCATTGCTGGGAGCATTCCAGGCCTCCAGCCCTTTCACCCCAGCGGGAGATGACCTCCTCCCCGCCTCTCTCATTCACCTATTTCTCCATTCAGCCCCTCCTTTTTTCACCCTTCAGACATCTGCTTGAACCTCACCTCCTCCCCACCCAACGTGGGTGTCCTGGTCACCCAGTCCCTTCATGCCCTTTAGTTCACCTCACCACTATGGAATTCATTTGCTCATTCCAAGAAAAATGTCTAATCTGTCCTACTAGGCTGTGGTTGTGGTTTATTTCTAGATGTCTCTTCCAAAGCCTGGCATGCTTGTGCTGGGGCTTTGGAGAGACGTCTGAATCATGGGGACCTTGTACTCTTTGGTGGATCAGTCCACTGCTGAGTTTACAGTTAACTGTGGCGTTGAGGAGGTGGGTCTCTATCCGCCCCAGGTCCTGTTTTCCAACAACATGATATGAGTTGTTTCTATTCTCCCACACCTGCCTGCCATGCTGTCCTGAAACCTCTGCAGATGGAGGCAGGATAAACCTTTCCATTTTTAATTTGTGGATGCTGGGTATGGTGTCTCCATGCTGAAAAAGCAAGACTTCCTGAGGACAAGAATGTGTGACCTGTTTGTTGTCCTGGATGTTGCTTTGCCTTTACTATCATCAAACGCCAGCCTACTGCCTGGTGCACTCCCATACTTCATTTACATTTGTTGAGTGATTTTGAAAGCAGCAAACCGACACTGGAGGCTTCCAAGTGTCCAGTTCTGCACCAGCCAAATTGGACAAGGTTCAGCAGGGAATATTACGGGCCCAGATCCTGACCAGCAGAGCAGACAACCCCAGGCTCTCCAAAGGCCACCATGAAAGTTGGAGGTAGAAAGAGAGGCTTTTCACCAACTGAAAAACACATAGAATTGAAGAATTTCCAGGTTAAAATCATGTCAACCCCTTTGGAACCCTGAATTCCTTTGACTGAGGACCTCAGGGTCCTGATCCATCTGAATGCTACTGTAGCTCTCAGGGAGAACTTTCTCCAACGTGTAGAATCAAGTCTTCGATTGTGTTCCTATCATTTTGCCCCAAAGCTCTTCTCAAGGACATCTTTGCCCACCTAACATCCTGATCTGGAAGTTCGCTCTAAATTTTCCAAAGGGAAATGTGCGGAAGGACCAACTCATTCTTGCTATCGATGCATGGTAAAGCCCTAAACCCTGGGCCACCTTCTTTCCACCTGCGGGAGCCCATCCACTCACGGCATTTTATGGCTGTACTAAGCTTTGCTGCCACTAGCTTACTATCAAGCACCATGTCTAGTGCCTTCTTTGCCACACACAACCACCTAAGAATCTGACCTGGACCTCATCACCCATGACAACAAGAATAGAGGGATAAACAGCACAGATCTGGCTCCTGCCTGCCACTATAGAATTTAAATTCTAGTCAGTGAGGCAGATTCTAGTCAACAAATAGGCAGTGACAATGCAGCTAAGACAGAGAGGCCACCAGAAACCCCACTGCACATTATAACCCCAGCATCTAGGAGGCTGAGGCAGAATTGAGAGTGGAGGTTTAGTCCCGGTAACTTAATGACTTAATTATACTTTGTCTCAAAATTTTAAAATGTCACTTGCCTGGAAAGGGTGAGGCCCTGAATTTGATCCCCAGTACAAAGAAAAAAAATTTTAATGAGAAAAAGGATTAGAGATGTAGTTCAGTGAGAAGGCCCTAAATTCAATCTCCAGTATAAAAACAAAAAGAGCAAAATAATCATTACTTATCTGACATTGCTTTATTTGCCAACAGTGATACATACGTAACTTGGTCAAAGCTTGGTTAAAATGCAATCACTGAGATTAAGCATTCTGGGTTGTGTGGGGGTTAGGACTGTACTGAGACTTGAACTCAGGATCTCATGCTTGCCAGGGAGAGCCATTTTGTTTCTCAGTAGAATTATGCTACAAAACGCAGAATCTGACTGATGCAACATCTCTCTTTAATGGCTGGTCTTGTTAATTCCTAGTTACTGGCTGAGGTTAACTCTGTTTCTAAGGCTCTGTACCCTCATTTCCATAAGGCCCACCATGGGAGTCAGATTCACCTCTGATCCAGGGTGTTCAGGAGATATTTTCTCACCTTTTTGGAAAAAGACATAAGTTGAGAGTAGAGCTTTCGAGGCCAGAAGCATTTCTCTGTTGTGGCCCTGATACCAAGGTGATTGTAGATGAAATGAAGTCTGGCCTTTGATATTGTGGTGAAAGGTGCCTGACCTCAAAGTTTAGTAATACTCTGTCCTGTTAGTCTCTATGTGGCAAGACAGTTCCTAAAATTCTTGAAAATCTTTCATGCGATTCTAAAAACTTTTCAAAACTTTAACCAATTATCGAATTGCAACAAAATACATAGTAGAACTGCCTAACTCAGCAGTTTCCCTGGTATCCGTCAGAGGTGCACCAGAGGGAGGACAGCAGGAGGTGGGGCTCAGGGAGCCAAGGGACAGGAGGCACGGGGTCATCACCCACCGCACAGCTTGCTACACCCCTGACAGTCCTGCTGCTAGCCAACCTTCTGCCCTGACACTGCATACCCAGCTCATTTCCAGAACTTTTATGGTCATGGCTACTTTCATGCATGTGGCATAAGGTATGAAGCTGCAACTAGGAATAGGAGTGCTATAGTTTGTGTTTAGTTGTCCCCACAAAGCCTATGCAGTCATGGGACAGGGACTTCTAGAGTTTGAGATTAACTCATGATCTGCTTGGACTATGGGTGATCCACTGGGATTATAGGTTTTAGTACTGCTGGGATTATGGGTGTGAGTGTTACACTCACCCTGGAGCAAAGAGCCTGAATGCAATGTAAGAGAGGCAGAAACAGACTCTCTCTATTGCTCTTGTTGCTGCTACTCCTCCCTTGGCTCCTCTTGCTCTTTGCCACTGCCATGAGTGGATGTTCTCTGCCCTGTGTGACTCTGCCTTGGAGCCAGCCAAGTACAGACTGAAACCTCCAGTAACTGTGAGCTAAATAAACCTTTCCTTCCTCCATTTTGGGTGTCAGGTATTTGTCCCAGAAATGACAGAAAAGTAACTGAGACAGAATTTGGTACTCCGGGAGTGGGGCCATTGCTACAGCTAAACCTGACCATGTGGATTACAAGCTTTTGGGAATGGCTTATAGGAAGAGATAGGAAACATTTGGAGAGGTTGTCTGCTTGTGAAGAGCTGGAATAGCTTGAACTATTCTTTAGGGGAGATTCTGATCAGAGTTTAGACCAGAAAACTATCTGGAAGCCAGCCTATAAGGTTCAGGCTGGGAGGTTTCTGCTGGGAAGAAGGACTGCATTAGCTGTTGGACTCCAGATGATTTGTGCGATGGCTTGGCCCAAAGACTGAATTTTGCCCATGTCCAGAGACTTTGCCTAAAACTGAGATTAAGCATGGTGGACTGATAAAATCTTTCAAAAGATATCTCACAGCAGCCAAATATTGAGGTGGTGGCGTGGCTGTTATTTGGGGCTTTCCGCCAGATTTATGTTGAGAATCCAAAGCAAAGAGCCAAGCAGGATGATTTAAAATGTTGTGAGTTTGGCCAGAAAAGAAACTCTAATAAAGCCTCGGACTACAAAGACAGAGCTGAGAAGATCTCCATGGCCAAGAAGGAACCAGAGAATGAAAAGGATGGCCTGAGGGCATCACAGGAGGTGGTAGGGCTCCACCCTTTGCAGCCTCAGAATTGCAAAGGCCAGGGAATTTACCTTGAGGAAAAAGTCACTGAGCCACATGTTCCAGAATAGAGGCAGAGGCTACACCAGGTTCCAAAATGGCACCAGCATGGAGAATTTGTTTCTTGGAATCAGGGTCAGAGTGCTCAGTGATCCAGACACTAGACTCCTACAGCCAAGAGAGAAGAAAGCCTGGCTACTACTCCAGCTGGCAGCAGATCTTGACATTATCCATGCAGCATTGGTTTTAGGTACATTCAGAATTCACGAGATCCAAGATTAAGAAAGCTTCCACCTTAATTTCAGAAGAAGGCCTTGGAAGCCAGGCAATGTGCCCCTGAGAGGGCAGTGTGTGAAGCAGAGAGAAGCCTATTCAGTGGAAACCCCAGAAGTTTGGAAATGCCAGAAACATGGATCATCTAAGGGAAACTGCAAAGAGGGAGCAAAGCCGGCCTAAGAGAGAAGCCATGGGAGCTGCCACCAAGAGCGCTGTAGGGATGGAGCCATGTAAGGCTCCACAACTCAGCCCAGACTGCTTTGGATGTTCCAGTTGGAACTATGGGATTTAATGTTTACCCTGCTGGATTTGGAACATGTGTTGGTCCCAATATTTTGTATTACGCTTGTTGTTTGCAACTTTTGGAATGGTAATATTTATCTTGTGTCTTTGAATGTTGGATGTGTTTAACCTTTCTTTTGTATAAGAGCTCACTGTGAAGAGTTTACCTTGAATCTTGGAGGAGACTTGGGACTTGGACTTTTCAGCAGTGCTGAAACTGTTGGGACTTTGGCAACTTTTAAAGATAGACTCAAATATCTTTTGCACAAGGGATGTGCATGAGACTTTAGGGGTCCCAGGGCAGAATGTTATGGCTTGTGTCTAGTTGTTCCCCTAAAGCCCCATGCAGTCATGAGGTAGGGACTTCTATAGTTTGAGATTAACTCATGATCCACTGGGATTATGGTTGATCCACTGGGATTAGTTTTTAGTACTGCTGGGATTATGGGTGTGAGTGTTACACCCAGCCTGAGGTAGAAAGACTGACTGCAATATAAGAGAGAAAGGGAGACAGACTCTCTCTGCTGCCATTGTTGCTGCTACTCCTCCCTTTACTCCTCTTGCTCTTTAGCACCACCATGAACTGCTGCCCTCTGCCCTATGTGACTCTGCCTTGAAGCCAGCCAAGTATGGACTGAAATCTCCAGTAACTGTGAGCTAAATAAACCTTTCCTTCCTTCATTTTGGGTGTCAGGTATTTCTCACAGCAATGACAGAAAAGTAACCGAGATGAGGAGTGTATTGGTCAGAGTTTTACTTAGAGGAACAGAACAGATATAAGGAATGGATATTAACACAAAATATGCAATATATAAGGAGCTTTAAGATTGGCTTACAATAGTCAGCCACAGAGTCAGATGAGGAAGCATGCAGAGGGCCTCTGCACACTCCAGACTGGAGAATTCAGTCTCGAGGTCTGAAACTCACTGCAGTGCTCCATGTAAGTCTCTATCCGTCAGCTGATGGGTCTGCAATAGAAGACTGAGGTGTCTGTGATGGATGTTAAAGAGTCTGTGACGGATGACAAAAGATCCAAGCTGGAGGCTGAAGAGTCTGTGCTGCAAGCCAGACAATGAAGTCCAGGCCGAATATGAAAACTGAAGCTCCTCCAGTGAAGTGAAATCTTGACTCCTTACTCAACCCTTTAAAAAGTCTCTTTGTGCTCAGTCACTCTGACGTGGGCCCATTGTGCCCTAGGATGGAACCAATCATACCCCTGGGTGGGCCCTTGGTCCCACTCTAGGGAGGAGTCAATCATATCCTAGGCAGGCCCTGGTCACACTCCAGGGAGAAACCAATTGTACCTCTAGGTGGGATTCCCACCAACAGGGAGCCGGGCCGCTGAGTCATCCAGCCAAGTTGACACAATGTATCAATCACTACAATCCACCCCTTGTCAACTTGCATATTTAAACCAGTCTCCAAATACAGAGGTATGCATATAATTACATTGTTATTACTATCCTGATGAACGAAAATGTGCTAATACCCTTACCCAAATAGAAGATAAGTTTTCTTTGCTTATGTGTCAACATTAACACAAGTTTAATAATCCTAGAATCTTGTACTAAATCTATCCATATTATATTATAACAAAACCATACATTGGGGGTGAAGTAGTAGTTATAATCCCCTTTTCTGTAGCTGATCACGGGGTTGTAGCTGGTATTGAGAACTACCTTCTTCTACTACCCATTCTATATTCCCTTGACCCTCAGCAAGTACCTTAGCAGGTCTTGGTTCTTTCCCTGGCGGAGTGACTCATACCTTCATTCCTGAAGGCTCTGGACCATTTATCATTCTGCCTGTATTAGATTGTTTTAATTTCCCATTGACTTTAATAATAGGGCATGGCAATACTAAGAGGTGCCCCAAGGGATCTCCTGCATGCTATGTATATTATTCCTTTCCTCCATTGTGAAGTAGTAATCCAATTTTCCATGGATAATCTGGGTCGATCACCCCTTACAACACTGTGATCCCTTTTTTAGCTTATTTCCTCAGAGGCATAAGAAGTCCAAAGTAACCAGGGGGAAATCTTAGCTTCCAGTTCAATGGTATCATTGCTGTGCTTCCCAGTGCAAGCCTTCCCTCCTCTGGGACTAGGACTTCTAGTCCAGCAGAACATAAGGTTGTGGGGTCAGGAAGCAAGAATTTTGCTAGTGGATCACTAGGTGCAATGGTGAGTAGTACCATTCCTCCTCCCACCCCTTGATTCCTGGACCCATAAATCCTGGCTATGGGAGACATGTACCATACAAAGGGCACTGATTCAAAGTATATACAGCTTTTAAAGTACCCTGCCCCAGCCCTGCAAACTATTACCACCTAGCTGGCATTGTAACTGCGTCTTCAAAAGCCCACTCCATTGTTCTATCAATCCAGCTGCTTCTGGATGATGAGGTACATGGTAAGACCAGTGAATTCCATGAGCATGAGCCCACTGCTACACCTCTTTGGCTGTAAAATGTATTCCTTGATCAGAAGCAATGCTGCGTGGAAAACCATGGTGGTGGAAAAGGCATTCTGTAAGTCCACGGATGGTAGTTTTGGCAGAAGCATTACGTGCAGCAAAGGCAAATCCGTATCCAGAATATGTATCTATGCCAGTGAGAACAAAGCACAGTCCCTTCCATGATGGAAGTGGTCTAGGTCGTAGGCTGATCACCCTGGGGAATCGTACCGTATCGGGGACTCAGTGTTGGTCTCTGCTGCTGGCATATTGGACATTCAGCAGTGGCTGTAGCCAGATCAGCCTTGGTGAGTGGGAGTCCATGTTGCTGAGCCCATGCATAGCCTCCATCCCTGCCACCATGGCCACTCTGTTCATGGGCCCACTGGGCACAGGGATGGCTGAAGAAGGAGGTTGGCCACTATCCATACAACGGGTCATCTTATCCACTTGGTTGTTAAAGTCCTCTTCTGCTGATGTCACCTTCTGGTGAGCATTCACATGGGAAACAAATATTTTTACATCCTTTGCCCACATGGAGAGGTCTATCCACATACCTCTTCCCCAAATATCCTTGTCACCAATTTTCCAATCATGTTCCTTCCAGGTTCCTGACCATCCAGCCAAACCATTGGCTACAGCCCATGAGTCAGTATATAGTCACACATCTGGCCATTTCTTTCTCCAGACAAAATGCACTACCAAGTGCACTGCCCCAAAGTTCTTCCTACAGTGATGATTTCCCTTCACCACTGTCCTTTAGTGATGTCCCAGAAAGAGGCTGTAATTGTCCACTTGCGGGTGGTGCCTGCATAGCATGCAGAGCCATCTGTAAACCAGGCTCTAGTCTTCTCTTCTTCCAACAACTGATTATATGGCACACTCCCTCTCAGTACCATATTCTGTATTGGTCAGGATTTTACTTAGAGGAACAGAGCAGATATAAGGAATGGATATTAACACAAAATATACAATATATAAGGAGTTATAAGATTGGCTTACAATAGTCAGCCACAGAGTCAGATGAGGAAGCGTGCAGAGGGCGTCTGCATGCTCCGGACTGGAGAATTCAGTCCCAAGGTCTGAAACTCACTGCAGTGCTCTGTGTAAGTCTCTATCCATCGGCTGATGGGTCTGCGATAGAAGACTGAGGTGTCTGTGATGGATGCTGAAGAGTCTCAACGGATGGCGAAAGATCCAAGCTGGAGGCTGAAGAGTCTGCGCTGCAAGTCAGGCAATGAAGTCCAGGCCGAATGCAAAGACTGAAACTTCTCGGAGGAAGTGACGTCTTGACTCCTTCCTCAGCCCTTTAAAAAGTCTCTTTGTGCTCAGTCACTCTGACGTGGGCCTCTTGTGCCCAAGGGTGAAACCAATCATACCCCAGGAAGGGCCCTTGATCCCACTCTAGAGAGGAGTCAATCATATCCTAGGTAGGCCCTGGTCATGTACCAGGGAGGAACCAATTGTAGCCCGGGGTGGGACTCCCACCAACAGGGAGCCGGGCCGCTGAGTCATCCAGCCAAGTTGACACAACGTATCAACCACTACAAGGAGGAATACCTAGATGTCCTGCTACAGCCAGAGAAAGACATAGATGCTCTGCACTGGTCTCTTCCCTCACCCCAGGTAGCCCCAAGCCTCCACCACAGGCCCAAGGGCTCTAGGACACAAAAGCGGAGCATCACTGATTTAAGTTAAACTTGCGGTTTGCAGCGAGGCACTCCCAGAACAGAGAGAAGACCAGAACTGACCGCTCGAGAGGGACAGTGCCCCAGCATTTGGCACAAAGCTAAGGCTTTTGCTGCATGCATGTTGGTGAGTGTGCATCTAGAGATGTATGTCTGGAGCAGGGGAGTGGGTCTCGGGTAGTGAGAGTGTGTCACTCTGTGTGTATGTTCATGAGTGTATGCATCCCTTGATGCACACTGTGCAGGCACGTGTGTAAGGATGTGAATATGCACAGATGTGTGTGTGTGTGTGTGTGTGTGCACGCATGCATGTGCCAGTAGGTGTTTGGAGAATGAGGAGGCGTGAACATGAATATGTCTGTCTGTGTGAGTGTGTACATGTGTATATATGTGTAGGTAATTGTGTGCATTGATGCTTAAGTGTCTTTGGATAGAGAAGTGTGTACATGTGTGTGTATGTATGTGTTCTCTCCATCTGTATGGAAGGCCATGTGTGTGTTTGTGCACACATGCACTGCCTGTGAGTCAGCCCAGCAGGCAAACCTCCAACAAGAAGGTGTCCTCACTGCTTTCCACCAGAGGAAGACTACGGAGCCTGGGGGTCCATCTGTGCCACTCCACCCCCTCCAGCACAGCCTCTGAGCAGTCCTGGGCGTCTACAGTCAGCTGGAGAGAATCCTAAGAACCTTTCCCTCACTTTCCTGTGTAAACAATTCTGGTCAAACATTTAGTGCAATGTCAGGTTCAAGGTTTATGTTCAATGTTTAACTTCAGGAAGTCGCTCATCGGTAAGAGTTGCAATTACAGCAGGACCACACCGACGCGCACTGTCCCTATTTTGCCTATGATTCTGCTACCTAGAGAGGCCGTGCCCAAACCAACGAAACCTTTAGGAGCCACTCTGGTCCACTAATCCATAAGGAAAGTGCTGGGGGCAGGATGGGGCAATCCACTGAAATTGAGCAGTAACTACTGCTTATTGGCTTTAAGTTCACTTCCTGGTTGTCAGTTGTTCATTCTCCTAGACCCACAGTTCCCTTATCAGCGGCACCTCTTCTCCCAGGGTGCACAGAGGTCAGTGCACTTTTTTATATGCTGTCCTTGCCTGACAATCAGATCAGTGGTAGCCAGGAAAAGCCAGCTTGAAAACTGCCTGTGTCCTCTCTGACTTATCCACTTGGAGCCTGTTGTGTATCCTTATTTACACAGCCCTTCTCATGAATACTTTGACATAGACCTGTATAAATCTTCTTGCCCCTGAGACTAAATATTTTTCTGTTTTTGTTCTTGTGTTTGTTTATCTGCTCCCTCCCCCTTGAATTTCCTGGATTTGATTGCCTCCACTTTTGCCCCTGTTCCTAGGGAAGGACCAGAGTGTAAGAGTTCCATCCTGAGTACAGCAAGGTGACGGGGCGGGTACCCAGTCATCACCATGACACAGGGGAGTGAAACTCTTGACCTGAAAGGTGCCAAGGGTTGAGTTCGTGTCCTCTAAAACCAAAGAATGAATTTCAGGAAGAAACAGAGGTTAAGAGCAGAGTGTTTACTGTGGGAAAAGAAGGCTTCTGTCCAAGAGGGACAGAAAGGGGCCCAAGTGGGTTGTCCTGGAAATCTGCCATTTCTAGGGACTTTTATAGAGCAAAACCATGTGGGTCTAAGGTGGAGAAAATGGGAACTCACCTAGGTGGGCATGAGGTGAGACAAAACTATGGTCAACGAATGAGATTGCAAGCAGCATTGCTCAGGTAAAATTAATTCAGGACCAAATGGTGAAGCAAGCCACATAGCAAGCGGCATGAATACAGAACAGGAGAAGTTTATCCAGTAACTGGTAGCAGTTGAATCAGTAACTCTTTCTGGCTCCCACGAGGTGATGGTCAATCTCAGATGCTTATCTGTAGGGAGGCCAGCATTTGTTCGATCTTTGGTCTTTAGGCTTGGCCCACAGCAGGAGCATCCGTCCCTCTTTCAGTTGTAAGGTATCTTGTCTTCCGTGCTATCTTCTTCGAGGGCCTAACGCTGACTGACGGCCTATAACATTTCTTTCTAACTCAGCTGCCTACAATAACCATGCTGAATATGCATGCAGGCTCCTTCCTACAACAGAGGGGAGGGGAGGCCTTGTGCCTCCTTCCATGCTGGGCCACCAAGCCAGAGCAGCCACTTGTGCAGGTGGTGATGGCAATGCAGCCTCTAGAAGCAGCTCTGGGAAGCATGCCCACTTTTCACTGATCCATGGAGAAATCATGGTCATAAACAAGGACAATGAACTGTGTTTCCATATGGCTGAATTCTGTTTATTAAAAGGATTATCTTTAAACCTCATAATTCTCCTCTTCTTTTTGGCATGATATGTCTACTGAAATCGTAACGGTAGATGATAGCTCACCTTGTGCTGCTTTGAGTTCGCCCTTATTTGGCAAGATTAAAAGTTGATGTAGCCAGGCATGGTGGCACATGCTTGTAATTCCAGTAATCCCTCTGGATATATGAGATGGAAGGATTGCAGGTTTAAACGCAACCTGGGTAATTTAGTGACTTAGTGAGATCTTGTCTCAAAATTTTAAAGCATAAAATTAAAAGGGGCTGGGATGGAGCTCAGCACAACGGTCCTGGGTTCAATTTCCAGTACACAAAATAGTAATTGTTATTATTTTAAATGGTGGTACATTTTTGTGACTCCTTGAACTTTGGTCTGAAGTATTGCTATGCTCCAAATGCAAAAGTATGAGAAGCCATTAACATACAACAATGTGGGTTATGGTGGACCAGGCTGGGTTACAATTCCAGCTCAATTACTTACTTGAAAATCTGACCTGTGTTTTCTGCTATAAGCCTCAGCCTGTTCACCAAAAAACTGAGAAAATAACATGTTTCTCATACTGGTTATAAGGATAATCTAGGTAAATAACCCGATGTAACACAATTTTCAATGGCAACCATAAATAATCACTAGAGTTGGGTTGTCTTTTGTTCTGTTGTATTAAAAAAAAAAACCCTGTAGGTTAATTCTTTCCATCCCTCCTTCTTGGGCTTTAAAAGTTAAGAAATTATTCCATGGCAATTAATGTGCAACACTAGCATTCTTTCTCTCCCGTAGTCATGGCTCCAGGCCAAGGTTCACAGAAGGAAACACACTTGCATCTGTTTCTCCAGAAGGAGGATTAAACGTGAGACGAGTCTATTAGAAAGGAGATATTTTAAAATTTGGAAGTACAGCTGAATACCAAAAGTAAATTACACCATAAGCCAGATGTTCCAAGAGATTCTTTTTCTTTTTTTTTTGCCTGAAGGAAAAGTTTTAGTTCATAAAGAAAACAATGAACAGAAATTGCTATCACAGAATAGCAATTCATAGTTCATGGTTATTTAAAATGAGCCCATTTGAAAATAATCAAAGATGCGCACAATGATTTATAAAGAGAGTTGTTCATTTCACTGTTACTTGTCGTATGTAAAATGTAGAAACAGCTCAAATGGCTTAGCATGAAAGTTGTGTTATATAAATTATAGTATTTTCATTTGATGGACTGCTATATAGTCATTAAAAATTGTATTGTTGAAGAATATTCAATGATGAGAAAATGTTCGCAATAGTTTTAAGCAAGAAGAACAGATTATAAAATAGAATGTATGATAATATCATCTATCACGTCTCTAGAACCCAGATGTGAGCTGGAACCTCCTCAGCTCTGCAATCCTGATTAGACTGGCTTCAATACCCGATCCCATAGCCCTCTTCAAGTTCAAGTTCCAGATATTCACCATCTCACAGTTCCTCCTACCTCTTCTTAGCCATCACTTTGTCTACCATTATGATTTTGACGTCCAATTCTACCAGTCTCATCTGCTGGGAAAATTGGAGATATAGTCTTTGGGTCTGGAGAGTGGAGGCCTCAAGAATGAGACCAGAGCTCCTATGAAAGGGATCACACAGTGCTCTTTTGTCCTTCTTGTGCCAACTAGCAGATAGCATGTGACACACAGGAGGGCCCTCCACAGAAATCAACCTCAATCAACCTCATGCTGGCACCTAAATACCAGCCACCTACCTGGCAGAACTTTTTTAAAAATTCTGATACCCATAAACCACCTGATCCAAGTTACATTTTTACAGAAACCCAACTGATTAAGACAACACCTAGCAAAAGTAAATGATTTTCCTGAAAGTACTGTCGATAGGTTTGAGTTGGAACAGAAAATCATGGTTTTCTTTTTTTCTAACAACTGACTGTTAAGTATGATTTGCAGCATAGAACTAAAAGTATCCAAATATTTTGACTTGGCTGATCGATTTGGTCCTGTGAAACAATTTTGCCAGTTATGCGATAAATACTTCCATGAGTTGAATGACTTACCTCTTCTGCTGCACAATTGGTTTGAAATATATTTGAGCCATATAAAATGAAAACACTCTATCAAAACTATTGCCTTCACAATATTATACTGTGTTGAAATGAACATTCACTATCACTACAGTACTTTGTTTTTTTCCACTCTGAGTACACCTAGTTCAAAAAATCCTGCAGAGTAGAAGAATAACAATATTAC
>PVKN010009205.1:0-24085 GCA_004027915.1 Capromys pilorides
AAGAATATGACCTTATCTATGGCATTTATACTTTAATAATTCATTCTTACTAACTAGGAGCCTTGAAATTATTTTATTTTATCCAAATTCCAAAGAAAAATAATTTGGTGCTTATTACAATACAGTCTTTGATATGTTCGTGCAGTACAAAGGACTGGACCCAAGGTGCACTGAGCTACGCACCCAGCCCTTTCCTTAGTTTAAGACAGGGTTTCACTAAAATACCCACACTAGCCTTAAACTAACAACCCTCCTATCTCAGCCTCTGGAATAACTGGGATTATAGATGAGGACTACCTTTTTTAAAGAAGTTTATTTGACTAACAACAATATGCACTTTAATCACTGTACCCTCTATGTCAAACCCCGGAATTCAAATTAATCAGCCACCTCCACTGGGAAGGCTAAGGCAGAAAGGATCACTGTGAGGCTGGTTTGAGCTACATACTAATTTCAAGGCCAGCCTAATTACAGATTAAGAGCCTGTCCGAAAAAGGGAGGTGGGAGGGCAGGAAGATAGCTCAGTGGAGTAAATGCTTGCCTGGCAAGTACAACGCCTGGGGGGGGCGGGGGGAGGGGGGCGGCGGGAAAACTTTTTAAAAAAAAAAGAGATTTCAAACTAATCACATCTGGGCCAGGATATATAGCTCAGCAACAAAGTACCTGCGTGGTAAGCGCAAAGTCCTGAGTTTGACTCCTGGTACAAAAAAATTTCAAATTAATCACAGTGAAACTTTGCAATGTAACTTACAATTAAAATCACTCACTTTTCTTATCTTTAATATGTATCATATACATACACGTTTGTATATGTATATATACATATATGCACACATATATATTCTTCTCTACTTTGCTAGAATTACTTTTGAAGAAACCCTAAGTAAAACAGAAAGGGAACAAGCGGCTGGGGAAATAGCTCCATGGCACAACTGCCTGCCTGGCAAGTGCAAGGTCATGAGTTCAAACCTCAGACCTGCAAAAAAAAAAGGGAACAGACCTAAGAATTAGGAAGCCTTGATGTGAATCTATATAGTGCTTTATTTTTTTTAACTTTATTTATTTACATTATGGCCAGCTCAGCCTGCTCTAGGGGTGGGACTGGCGCAGCATGTGGTGCCACCTAAGCTTGCCTAAGCAGGCGCTTTAGACCACTGAGCTATCTCTCCGGCCCATATATAGTGCTTTAAAAAAAAAAAAAAATAAAAATAAAAAATAGTTTTTAAAAAAAGAAACATTAGAAACAATACAGAATTTCACTAAACAAAACAGTCCAACAATGGTCGTTACTTTGGATATTGTTGTCTTCAAATTAGTTGCTCAGATTATCATATATTAGCATGCAAAATTGGTCAAAAGGTTATAAAAAATTTAAAGGAAGAAAAAGTTCGATAGCAATGGGTAACACTAAAATTAAGCTTGAAATGCCTGTTATTCTTGTCTTTTAGATTTGTGCTGCTTCTAATGTAATTTCAGTTACTACTATACTCTCTCTTGTAAATGATTGGTTTACAAGAAAACAAAAAGAGGGTATTAAATGCGAGTAAGAGACTAGGAAAAATGCCATAGGATTCACAGGCTACAATTTTGTACATACTTAGATTTCTAAATGTGTAACTGCTTTTATCACATTGTATAGGGATTTATTAGAATATCAATGATTGATGGAAAAAAATAAACTGTTAGAAATAGCTTCTAAATGAAACCTCAAAAAAAGAAAAAGGAAAAAATTTAAGCAATAAGAATTTCTTTCAATAGACCAGCAGAAATAATGTATACAATTATCCAAGAGGCTGGGGAAATAGCTCAGGGGCATAAGCGCCTGCCAGGCAAGCACAAGGTCCTGAGTGGGATCCCTGGTACCGCAAAAAAAGAATTCCAATCATCTAAGCTACCCTAAATATATACATAAATATACCTTTTTCCCTTTCTTCTTTCTTTCGTCCTTTTCCACATCCCAGTTCCTCCTTTCCTTTGAGCAGATTATTTCCCTTTCACAGTATATTAGACTTTTCAGACCTTATTTATTCTTTCATGTTCTCATATTCGCAACACAATTTAATGTTTATACTTGTAGGTCTGATTCATTTCACTTATGAAAATGGTCTCTAGTTGCATTCATTTACCTATAAAAACCTATATCTTTTTTATAGCTGAGTAATAGTCCATTGTGTAAAAATACCACTTTTTTTTAATCCATTCCTCAGTTGATGGACATTTGGGCTATTTCCAAGATTTAGCTATGACAAATTGTACTGCTGTAAACATAGGTGCACATACATTGCTATGATATAATGTCTTCGGTTCTGAAAAAACATCCAAGAGGGGAATAGTTGGATTGAATGGAACCTCTAATCCTAGTTTTTTGAGCAATCTTGATTGTGAGAAAGTTACTTTCTCTGTGTCCATTCTCTCACAAGCAAAGTGAGATTAATTATACTTTTCCTTTTTGAGGATTAATGATGCATCTATCCCAATTTTGGCTCAGCAAAAAGCTTCTCATTTCTAAACTATTATCCACTCATATCACTGAAATATCTCCATTTATGAGCTGCTTATAACCAAGAGTACAAAACACATAAAATGAGAATTAAGAACTTAATTCCAAAGAACAGCTGAATCATTTTTCCCTATCTTTCAGCATATAATCCTCAATTCCCAATATTTTCTTTTTTTTTTAATTCCCAATATTTTCCTTAAAAACTTTATTGTTTGAGAAATTACAAAAGAGCTTTGTGAAACATAAAGAAGTTAGCAATTACTGTTTCCATCCTAGCAGTAATTACAACACTCTCACATTGCCAAAAACCCTAAACAAGTTACATCCCCAAACATAAACAGCTTTGTGGCTAAATCAATAAAAAAGCAGACAAATACAGCATGTTAATTTAGAGATAGAGATTAAACACTTCCTTAGGCTGAGATGTAAAAGACACAGAAATAGGAGCTAGTCCTACTTCTTGAGATTTGAATCTTTGTTATGTAGCCCAAAAAGGGAATGTAATTCCAACACATGCTATAATATGCATGGACCTTAAAAACACATTAAGTGAACTAAGTGAAGGAATGAACAAATATTGCAGTAAGACTGCTATTATGAAGTGCCTAGACTAGGCAAATTCATAGACATAAAGAAAATCTCAATTGTGAGAAGTTGGGGGAAAAGAAGAAGAGAGAAACACTGTTTAAGGAGTGCAGAATTTCTGTTTAGAATGTTAGGATTCTAAAAATGAGTGATCGTGAGATTTGTAACAACAATGTACAGTACTTAGTCACTCGATTATATACCTAAAAATGGCTAAATTTATGTTTTATGTATATTCTACTTTGATAATCAATACACAATGGAGAAAACATAAAGCTAATGTGTTACAGGCCAAAAAAAAAAAAACCACCTCCATGGATACTGGGGTACATGCATCATGGTGACAGAGCCGAGCAAGAGTTTTATCTCCAGCACTTAAAACCAGGGCCAGGGAGATAGCTCAGTAGAATAAGCGCTTGCCTGGTAAGCACAGGGTCCTGAGTTGAATCCCTGGTACTGAAAAAAAAAAAAAAGGATTCCAGGGCTATCCAAAATAGCCTGCAAGCAGGCGCAGGAGCTAGGGTTCAATCCTCAAGCCTGCCTTGCCAGTCTCAACCCTGGGGCATGCTGAGACAGCTGGGCATGGTGGCGAGCACCTATAATCCCAGCTCTTGGGAGGCTGTAAACAGGCGGATCACTACGAGTCCAATCTAGTAGTGAGACCCTGAACACCCTGTAGACCCTTCCCTAAAATACAAAAAAAGATTCCCCTAGTTTTACAACCTCTTTTATAAATCTCCTAACATAAAAAAGTTTAGAACCCATAATTTAACTTGACAAAATATTGCTTGACAAAATACTACTTACAAAAAGGATACCTCGGCTATGAAAGTGAAACATATGTTGTCAGGTGCTAAAGAAAAAAAGCAATAAAGAAAACCATAGTCATCCTTGTTACTTACAAACAATTGAGTTTGAGGCTGACAGCTACCTTATTGCTTCTGGAGGAAATGAGAGTTTAATATCAGTTTCACTTTTTTGAAATTACCCCTGATAGTTCACTTAAGTAAAGGTGATCATTTAAACACACAGAAGAAACAGGCAGAGAAAGACGAGGTATACCATGGAAATAGCAAAGTTCCAATGAAGAAGTTAATAAAACAAGCAGTGGTTTTCAACCTGTTTTTGGACCACAAAAGCTCAGAACTGCACATATCAAAAAAAAAAGAAAAACAGGGCCAGGGAGATAGACCTTCCTGACAAGCAAGGTCTGATCCCCAGTACCACATCATGCTGGCCCTGCTGGCCCCGTACCATGAGGCCACTGAAACCGAGTGTGGTGATGCACACCTATAATCCCGGGACTGGGGAGGCTGAGACAGGAGGGTCACTATGAGTCTGAACTGTGTAGTGAGACCCTGTGTTGAATAAATAAAAATCTAAAAATTATATGTAATTCAGGGAGCACTGGGTTGTGCCTGTACAAGAATCTGTACTGTCTTGTCATTCCTCAACAAGCCATTCTCTCTAATCCTTTCCACTCATCTTGCTTGCCTTTTCCTTTCTCTTTATTCTACCCTCCTCCCCTTTCCCAGATCCCAAACTCTGATGGCAGCAAAAAAGCTAAAGAAATTACAACATACTGATCTATGAATCCAACTTCATAAAAGAATGTTCATCAGAGAAAGTATCAGCAGCTGCCCTGTATAAACATCTAACAGGCAAGGTCCGCAATCCTGCTGAGTAATTTAGAGATAGTGATTTCACCTCACTCTTGCAATGAACACTCCCTGTCCAGGATCACAGGTCATCCAAGAGTTGATGAAATCAAAATAAACCCAAACTGATGGGTCTACATCCAATGAGCAGAAAAAGAAAGAAATTTTTAAATTGGCTTTTTATAATGTTAGCAACCAGAAGGGCTTCTAAGCAGAATTATCAGGCTAGAAACCATAAAGTGTTTTTGTTCTGTTTTGTTTTGTTTTTTGGTGGGGGGGATGTCAAAAAAATTTTGACTACAGAAAAATGAAACAAAAAATATATAAACAAAGTAAAAATACAAAGGGCCAGTATGACAGCTCAGTGGACTAAGCCTGCCTAGGCAAGCGCAGGGACTGGGGTTCGATCCCCAGCACCACATACTGCACCGGCCACCAAGAGCAGGCATGGTAGTCCACACCTACAATCCCAGCGCTGGAGAGGCTGAAAACAGGAGGATTACTACAAGTCCAACCTGTGTAAAACCCTATACAAATATATTTCCAAAAAAAAGAAGTCTCAAGAAAACTTTAAAAGGATGGTGACATAGCCCATGCAAAGGTCCTAGGTCAACCCCCAGTACTACCAAAAATAATAATAAATGGATTTTTGAGAGAACAATTTTTTTTTCTGTTTTCATAATAAACCTTATTGTGACAGGCCAGACTGATTCCTCCCATGCTGGGAGACACCTTGTGACAAGTGACAAGTGACAAAGCTCTGAGTCCAAGCCCTTTGGTTCGCAGTGGTAGGGATGGGGTTTGGGGATGGGGCCCACTAATGGGATAATACCATGATTGGAGGCAGGGGAGGCAGCCAGAGACACGCTGCAATAGGGAGCTGCACTCCCTCAACCATGTCTTGACACCTCTGAAGTTCAGGCAAGGAAGGACCTTCCAGTCCTATTCATCCTGCATCTTCTCCAGCATAGGCACAATCATGTCAAACTTAAGCAGAAATACCTGGTGGAATGGTAGGCCAAAGGCCTTCCAGTGCCACCTTCAATCCCGTCTCCATGTTGGAGAGGTCAGCAAAGGGTTCCTCTCATGTTACCAGCTCCCACGGAAGCACTGCAAAACTCCACATGTCTGCTGAGCATCTGTGTCTTTAGGTTTCTTCTGCAGAGCTTAAGGGGCTACCCAGGCAGGTGCATACACACGCCCAGGACACTGGAAAGAAAACTTGACATCGGCCATGCTGATTCGGGCAGTCATGTCCTCATCAATCATGACACTACGGCTGTTAAGTGCACGTCGCGGGATGAGGGGCTCTAGTGTATGTAGGAAAGCCATGCCTCTTGCCATATCCAAAGCAAACTTCACTGCTTGGCGCTAGTCCATGACAAAATTGGTGCCTTCATACAGTACATTGCAGAGTGAGCCACACGGCATCCAGTGTGTGAGGAGAGTAGGGTGAGGAGCAGATGGAGACTGGCAGGCACCTAACACTGGAAGCACATTTGGATGCAAGAAAATCCTCAGTCGGGGGCACTCCTCATTGAAGTCTCTGCTCTTCCGTGTACTCCAGTCTCGAACCTTCAGCACCTTCACAACAATGCCACTGCCCTGCCAGCAGCCCTTCCACAGCTCTCTAGAGTGTTTCTACTTGAGCTTCACCAAAAAGTTGAGCTGTTTGAAGTCAATGCTGGTCCCATTTCTGGACCAAGTTCGAGTGGTCCCCTTCCAGAATATAACTTTGTATGGAATACAGTTGGGATTCTGGCCCATTTTCTCCACTAGTTCTCAGAGAAGCTCTCTCAGGGGTGCCTTGGCTTTGTCCACAGGCATCTCTCCATACTTGTTACAGATGCTGGCAAGGGCCCCATTAGCCACCAAGTCCTCTGCCACTTGGTCTTGGCCCCCCCAAACAGGCATAGTACAAGGGCACATTCGCATGCTCATTTGCTGCATTGATGTCAGCTCTGTACTGCAACAGCTTCTGTACAATATCATGGTGTCCATAACTGGCTGCCAAGTGCAGGCGGGTGTCATCCTCACGGTTCATCACATTGATCCATGCTCCCCGCGTGATCAGCATTTCAACCATAGCACAGCGGCCCTCTCGACAGGCCCAGTACAAGGGGGAGAAACCATGATCACCACCCTGGTTGAGGTTGTTCTCCGTGTTGTCCAGCCACAGACGCACGGCCACAGCATTGCCCTCCCAGCACTGGGTGAAAACGTCGTCCATAGCAGTCCCTGCACTGAGTCCCAGAGCCAGGGGAAGCCTGAGGACAGGACTCGGGCTGGAAGTGCTTCTCTAGGGAACTCCCATCCAGCTGCACCCACCACCCGGCCCCAAATAAAAAATTTTAAAAGCATTTAAAATGCAGAATTTCAAAACAAGATGATAGGAAATCATCTTGTATAAATGGCTGTTATATTGTATATTGTTATCTTCAAAGTACTCGTTCAGATTGGCAGATATAAGCATGCAAAATTAGTCAAAAAAAATTGGAAATAAAAGAGCACTAACTATTCCTTTCAACAAACTAATAGAAAGTATCTTAGTTATCTTGTGTACATATATTTTTACCCTTCTTTATTTTCTCCTTTTACTTCATCTCCGAATAAATGATTTTTTTTCTTGTGGCCAGCTCAGCCCACCGGGGCTGTCACATCATATGGTGCCAGGAATTGAACCATAGTCCCTGTGCTTGCCTAAGCTTGCCTAAGTAGGGGTTTTAGACTGCTGAGCTATCTCACCAGCCCTAAATGAATTTTTTTAAAAAGATATTTTGGCCAAGTGTGATGGCACATGTCTGTAATCACAGCACTCAGGAGACTGCTGCAGAATCACTGTGTGTTAAAGGCCAACCTAGGCTACAAAAGCAAGTTCAATACGGGCCTGCACTATACAATGAAACCCTGCCTCCAAAAAAAAAAAATCCAAGTGATTTTGAGGAGAGGAACCAAAAAAAAGAGAGTAATTAAATC
Source organism: Capromys pilorides (assembly GCA_004027915.1). Taxonomy (NCBI): domain Eukaryota; kingdom Metazoa; phylum Chordata; class Mammalia; order Rodentia; family Capromyidae; genus Capromys; species Capromys pilorides. The sequence goes on from PVKN010009205.1 coordinate 7,720, forward strand.
TTTTTTCCTAATGATTATTAACTGAACAGGTCAAGAAGACAAAAGACTAAGGCAAAGTCATATAACAATAAAAACAAGTCAAAAGGTAACACACGTCCTTAATCCCAGCACTCGGGGAGCCTAAGAAGGCAGGAGAATCATGAGTTTAAGCCCAGCCCTACAAACGTAGCAATTTAGCAACTAATCAAGACCATCTCAAAATAAAAATAGGATGTAGCTCAGCGAGAAGGCTATGGATTCAGTTCCCAGGACTGAAATAAAAATTTTACCAAAAGCAACTAATTAGTATATTCTGCATGCTTTATTTCCACAAACTAGACAGACTTATGTTTCTCGATAACCCTGTAAGGTGTATGATACAATTAGGATGCAAACCCATCTTAGAGATGAACAGATGGAATGATTAAGTCACTCAAACACAAGCTTCCTGCAGTTTTGCCAAGCACTACGGGACACCTCAGATGTGCTACTTGGTCTCTCTGTCCCAGTTTCCTCAGGACCTCATGTGCTTCACAGGGTGCCAGTGAGGGTCAGAGGCAGCACAACCAAACCTCCAGAAAAGAGATCAGTCCTCAAACATCGTATCTCACTCCCAATCTCCAACCTGCCCAGGACCATGTCTTCCAACATCCTGTTAACAGCGGGGGCTTCTCTCCCAAGACCTCAGCATGGACCATCCAGACCTGCTTACAGTCAGGCACAGCACGAGGGACCCACACACAAGGGGAGCCTCCCTTAGGAGAAAAATGATATCACGAAGCCACCTGGGAACCAGATGAGCCCTGCATCTGAAGACAAACACAGTACTGCACTGGGCCAGAGTGTGGCAAGGCTGTGAGCGCAGATACCCCTCACTTGGTCTTCAGCAGCAGTTGCTCAACTGGTCCTTAACATCATTAGCAAGAAATAAACGATACTCACAAGAATTTAAGTTTAAAGACATTTCTGTGAGGGAAAAAAAAAAAAGACAATTCTGCTAATTCCACACAGCAACAGAAGCTGCTTACCAATACATCTTACCACTTTCTTAAATGAAGGTCCAGATAAGGAGATTCTATATATTCAGTGAACGCAGGAATGGTTCTTTTTTTTTTTTTTTTTTTTTTGCAGGACCAGGATTCAAACTCACGACCTTGTACTTGCCAGCCACTTGTGCCACAAAGCTATCTCCTCGCCCTAGGAATGGTTCTTTCTAAATTCACTGACCTTCACAGCTGAGCTCAGAAAGAGAAGCTCTGGATTATGTAAAGTGAAACAGACAAAAAAAACTTTTTTAAAGATTATATCCTGGGGCAAGCTCCATGGTAAGCACTATAGGAAGCTGAGGCAGGAGGATCACAAGTTCAAGTCCACTTAGGTAACTCAGCAGAATACATCTCAAATTTTTTAAAAAGGTGTGGGGATACAGCTCAGTATGAGGTCCTGAGTCCGAGGAAGGGAAGAAAAGAGGGGAAGAAGGAGGAGGCCTGTGTTGATACTGCAGCCTCAACCTAGTCCTCCAGCTCCTTCCGGCTCCTGCCCAAGGACAGCTCTCACAATCAGCAATCTCCAGCCGGCTTGAACCTGAGCCTCTGAAGAAAGGAAGTAATGGGGAGATACAAGTGCTGTAGCTACATCAGAAGAAAACAGGGCAGGAAAATCAAAAGGCAAAAACATGTACACAGCTGAGCCATGAATTAAAGAAAGTGATGTAGAGGCTAACAGTGAAGGGATAACTGCTAAACAGAACTAAGCTGGGAGACCATGCGCCAGGAATGTGCAAAGGAGCTGCACTGTAGCCCCGAGGCTGGTGAACTGTGGAGAGCCGCTGGCCCACGGCTCAGAGGCCAGTCCATGTGCTCAATGTGTCAGTACCTTCATCACACTATAGAACCTAATGTAACCATCCATTACCACTGCCCGGCCACTGAGGTAAATCTGGATTCAGCTTGGCCTCACAAGTGGCAGGGGACAGCCAGACTTGACTAGAAGCAGTAGCCTACCGCTGCTGTTGCTTGTGAACTAGATTATGAAGAGGATGATAGTGCAATGCTGAAACAGTCTTAAGGGAAAGTCCAGAAAACTGCCGAACACTGGAGAAAGTACACAGACCAAGAAAAACAAAAGACCAGGCAGAGTTAAGAAGGCTGGAGAGGCGCATGGGAGCCCGCAGGGGAAAAAGCCAGATGACAGAAGGCGCCTTTGCAGAGATCTTGGAGGAAAGCCTGGCAGTTTTCCTGCAGGAATGAGGGGCCAGGAAGGGCTGCCTGGAATGGCAGGAATGCCATGCTCCACAAAGTGCCTAGTGATCCAGAGTGCAGCTACGCAGGATCTCGGCTCCAGCGGCCTTCCAGGATATAACCTGCTAGAGCATGACAAATGTCAAAATATCCATCCAACCCAAAAGCTGGGACTCTCGTCAGCTTTACTCCTTTTTGGAGGTAAAACATAATAAAATCTCTTTTATGGTTTCTTGAGACAAGGTCTCAAAATGTAGTTCAGGCTACAGCTACCAGGCCTACCATAATGCCCTTCTCACAAACCCCTTCCTAAAGGAAAAACAAGCTAGATCACCCAATGGGCAGCACAATAATATAGAACAGTACACCTCTGAAGGGCCCTAAAGGTAGCTAATCTCTACCCCTTTGCCCCAAATGCAGCTCTTTCTACAGTGATTTGTATTGAGGGCATTCATTCATGTCATATTTTCTTACTAGAAATTACAAATTTTAAGTATTCTTTTAAACCTTAAAAAATACTTAAAACAAGCTGTGTGTTGTGGCTCTCGTCTGTAATCCTAGCACTCAGGAACCTAAGGCAGGAAGATCGGTGTAAATTCAAAGCCAGCCTAAATTACATAGCAAGACTCTGTTAAAAAAAAAAATTACCAGGCATGGTGGCACAAGCCTGTCACCTATAATTGCAGTACATGGGAGGCTGAGAGAGGACAACTGTCTCAAGTTTGAGACCAGCCTGGGGTACAAAGTGAGCTCAAGGCTGGCCTGAGCTTCATAGCAACACCCAGTCTCAAAAAAAGAAAAAAAAGAAATTTTAAAAAGATATTACTCTAGCATTGTATTATTTCTGAGCTTAATTACTAAAGCTGATTTTCTATATCTGATTTTTTTTTCTTTTTTTTTTTTTCTTTTTTTTTTTAATATATTATGGCCAGCTCAGCCTGCCCTGGGGGTGGAGCTGGCACAGCATGTCATGCCAGGGAGCAAACCGTGGTCCCTAAGCCTAAGCTTGCCTAAGCAGGTGCTTTAGACCACTGAGCCATCTCACCGGCCCTATATCTGATCTTTGTATTACTTGTGACACTATAATATGGTGGCTATAGAAAAAAAATTCTTCATTTTTAGCATAATAGTTTCTCTTCATAATTTGGGCTTTTTTTAGTACTAGGAATTGAACTCAGGACCTCAACCTCACACCTGCAAGGCAGGCACTATGCCACTAAACTAAATCCCCAGCCCATATTTGTTTTTATTCAAATTACTTTAAAAGAAGAAAAAGAAGAAGGAAATATACCTTTACACACAAAGCTGACGTCACTGATACAGCAGTCTAGCACCTGCATCAGGAACTTCCCTATGGAGGATACCATGAGAGGACACAGTGTGATTTGGAAAATCTTGCCGGCAACAGGCTCTAGGCAGGAAGACTCGTAAAGTTGCCATCTACTTCCGTCCTCAAATCCCTCATTTCTTCATTCACAAATTACTTACTGAGAGCTTATGAGGCCAAGAACTATTCTAAGCAGTTGTGATAAACACAACAGGAAAAAAAAAATCTCTGTTCTCAAAGAGTTTCATTCTACTTTCTGCTCTTAATCTATGTTTAGAAAATTATACAAGCATAGGAAATAAAAACCAGATGAATTAAAGCATAATCCAGGAACAGAAATGAAGACTAGAAACTGCTCCCACACATTGTCTGCAATCCACAAAGCCTACCTGAGAGCTCCTTCCAGAGCAACAGAAGGAGTCTTTCCACGCTTAGCTGTGTCTGAGGGACACGAAACCTCCAATCACCGGGCCTTAGATAGTCCATCTCACAGAAGTTTCAGGTATCTTAGGCTTAAAAAGTTCTTTCAGATCTGCATAGCCTGGAGAAGTGAAGTATTTCAGACTAATTGTGCCTGGTCTAATGGTTTACTTTAGAATTTATTTTTGTTTGTTTGTTTGGATTTTTTGGGCAACAGAGAATTGAACTCAGGATCTCATGCTTGCCCCAGCAGGTGCTAAACCACTGAGTTATATATCCTAGCCCCTAGAACTTTGACATTTTTAACAGAGGTGACATACTCTGTGACTTTATTCATCCAAAAGCCAAAATTTTATAACTCATTTCTGTACCAAGGGAAAAAAAAAAATCATACTTAAACTCCACAAAAGGTAGTGGTGCGCACCTGTAATCCTAGTGCTTGCTTGGGAAGCTGAAAATAGGAGGATCATTATGAGTTCAATCTGCGTAGTGAGACCCTGTAGACTCTGTAGTAAATACATTAGGGGAGAAAAAAAACCTCCATGAATGAACATAAAAACTAAGTTCAAGGGCTGGCAATATAGCTCAGTGGACTAAGTGCTTGCTTAAAGAAGTGCAAGGGACAGGGTTCAATTCCTGGCCTCATCAGCTGCACCGCCCCGCTCTCAAGCGCTGAGCCAGCGATGGAGTACGGACGTGGTAACGTGCCCTTGTAATCCCAGCACTTGGGAGACAGAAAACAAGAGGATCACTATGAGTTTGAGCTGCATAGTGAGACCCTGCACAAAAAAAAACTAGTTCATACAAAAACAGACATACAGGGCAGCTAAGATGGTTACTGAGACTGAGCATGGTGGCATGCACCTGTAATCCCAGCGCTTGGAAAGCTGAAAACAGGAGGATCACTATGACTATGTAGTGACCCTGCAGATCCTGTAGACCCTGTCCTAAAAAAAAAAAAAAAAAAAACAGACATACAAAACAACATGGTACAGTGATGATAAGCTCAAGTACCTATGTTATAGAGTAATAGTATCACTAAGCTTCTCTCCTGGAGGGTTAATAACAAGTTTGCAGATCAAAAAATTAGAGAAAAAGAAGGGTTACAAGGTTAGCCAATATTTTGGCTCTAGCCCTTCAAGGTCAGTGAGGATTCAGGACATAAGAGAACCACTATAACTCTGTGGTGTCCCAAACTTTCTGTTCAAGGAGATTATGGGGCCACAGAGGAAAGGGATTGAAGGTGCATAGTGTGCCTAAGGAGATTCGCCTAGAGAGAAAACATTCTCTCAGGCTTTCAGAGAGCAAACTGGTCAAACAATGGCCATGACTCATCCAGACGGTTGACACTGACAAAAGTTCTACAAAACATTGTACATGATTTTAAAGTAAGTCCTGAGGGGATCTGACTGACCTTGACAGATATGAAAATTACATGTTTTGTTATATAGGTCTTGCTTTAACTCGGACTTAACCATCCAGCAGAAAAGTTTAACCACGAGGAATAAAAAGTAAAGCCAGATTAGTATGCTTAGCTATAAAAGGCTCAAGTCAACAGCTTCTGACATTGCCAGTTCTGCCAACAACCCACTACTATTATGGAATATTGTACTATGTATACAACTACTTTCTCTTAGTTCAATGAGAAGAAATATCTGTACCAAGTGTTTATACTGACAAAGACAAAGTTATTGTGTTTGTGAAGACAAAGTTATTATGTCTTCCTCTTATACTCTGAACAACTACTATGAAGACAACAGTATGCACTGTATTAATTATTGTGGCTGACCTACTAACATGTTTTGAAACAGTCTCCATGTTATTTCTTATTAAAAGTAATACAAATAAAAAATATTATAAAAATAAAAATAAAAAAACATGGTACAACACTATCCCTCTAGGATACCTTACTGTCAGGAAACATTTTAAGAGTTTAGACATCCAATTATTCAGAAAAGACTAAAGAAGATGTTTTCATCTGGTTTTTTACTTTCTAGTTAATTTGATATGGGAGATTCAAATTTAATTGATACTTATTCACTAATCAAGTATTTTACAGAAAAAAAACTGGATATGATGACACACGCCCATAATTCAAGTATTCTAGTAGGCAAGAGCATTTAAAGTTTGAGCCCAGCTTGTAACTTAGTGAGTTAGTAAGACCCTGCCTCAAAATAAATATATATATATATATATATATATATATATATATATCTTTAGCTCAGTTTTTTGGAGCTGGTGTCTTCATCACAAAATCATCTGTGACTGTAACTAGGCCACTAAAATAACGCTGATTCAGCTCAGCCTTACAAGTGGCAAAGGAGCATGGCGTGGTGGCATACGCCTGTAAGCCCAGCACTTGGGAGGCTGAGGCAAGAGTACCAGGGCGAGTTTGAGACCAGCCTAGGCTACAAAAGTGAGCTCAAGGCCAGCCTGAATTGCATAGCGAGACTCTATCTCAAAAAGACAAAAAAAAAAAAAAAAAAAGTGGCAAACGATAATAGTACACTTTGTCCACTGTTAAACAATTTTGTAGCTTGACCCTTGAAATTTTTTTCAGCACTATCATCCTCAGTACCCTTATATCCCAGCAAAAAGCCATTACTAACAAGCTGTACATTTATCAAAATTTGCCAGTATCCCAAGGAAACAAAACAGATGAGTAGTATCGGTAGCATGTACAGTTTTACAGAAATATGCAAATACATGCATAAGCAGAAATAAACATGCACACAAGTAGCTCAGAAGTATACCATTTGTTTGTAAGTGCAAGGCAATAGGTTCAATTCCCAGCACCACCAAAGACAGACAGACAGACACACATACACACACACAAACACACACATACACACGCCCATGCACACATTTTTGTATGCAATTTTAGGAGTTTTCCTCAGAAGCCTATCATGAACCTCAAGTTAAAACTTCAGATCTTCAGTTCATGGTGGCACAAGCTGTGATCCTGACACTTGAATGGCTGTGTCAAGAGGATTGCCTCAATCCAAGCCAATCTAGGCAACATGGTGAGCTCAAAACCAGCCTGAAGGGCCAGCCAAATAGCTCAGCTGAACCCCCACACCTGCCATGCCAGCCCCGCCCCTGGGGCAAGCTGAGATGGCAACTGAGACTGGGAATGGTGGGGCACACCTGTAATCCCAGCTCTTGGGAGGCTGTAAATAGGCAAATAACCACGAGTCTGATTTAGTAGTGAGACCCTGAATACCACGTAGAACCTTCCCCAAAAACTACAGGAAACAAAAAACAAAACAACAACAACAAAAAAATACAGCCTGAATGACTACATATAGAAAGACCATCTCAAAAACAAACAGAAAGCAACTTCAGATCTTCACTCATACTGTGTGAGCTAACATATCTGCTGGACCTCAGGACAACTGAAACACAGACTGCTACCTCATAAATCTTCCATCGCCAAGCCAGAGCTCCTCTAGGCTCAATATCCATATAGCTAAGTCTGCCAGACATAGCTCTGTCCAGCTGCCCAAAAGTGTCCCTAACTTGTAAAGCCCACACCAACTTCACCTTCTGCTTGGATGTGTTTTTCTCCCTTCATTCCCAACTCCACACACAGCACCGCCATTTGCCAAAACCAAGACCTTGGGCATTGCCTTTCGCTTCCTCGGACCAGTCCCCGAGTACCTTCCCTGCCCCCTACAGAATACCACATCTTCTCCCTCAGTTCCACTGGTTTCATGGTACAGAGCCCTGATGCCAGGCCTCATTTATTCACTTCCTTATAGGACTTACTCTGTACTATTCCACAAATTAAAACCTTTAGAACACCAATTTATTTAATTCCTATATGAAGTTGTTAATTCCAATTCACAGATGGAAAAACAGAGATACTGAAATATTCTCTAGTAAAAGTTCTGAAATTTAAGATGTTCGTAAGTATAAGTCGGAAAACAAAAACCACTTCTATTTCCTACTTTAAAGCACAAGTCTACAACATCATTGAACAGTAACATTGGGTATCAGATAGCCCAAATGCAATTTTAATACATATGTGTCAAAACAAAGTATCAGGCAATGTCAAGTATTCCTGAAAAAAATCAGTCATTTTTTTAAGTCTTCAGTCTCTACAAATGTTTTCAACATGGTGGGTTCACTGGACTCCCTTAAGGCAAGTTACAGAAAAAGTTTTGCTATAAATCTCTCTAAACCACAAAAATCATGATGACATTTAGCTTTAGTAGATAAAGTACAAAAGTTGACATATATCTGCTCTAAAGTACAACCAAATTATTGGTTATTTTTTTCTCTACATCTACTTTTCTTTCCCACCGTTAAGGGCTCAACCAACATAGAAGTGACATTTGCCTATAAAAACTGCCAAAGGTGGGGGGTGCCGCTCAGTTCAGAGCACTTGCCTCATGCGTGTGCATGCATGCACAGCCCTGGACTCAGCCCGCAGTGCTGCAAAAAAAAAGCGCTCTCAGCACTAACCTACAGTGTGAAAGGGAGCAAACCATGTCACCTGCTCACTTACCTTTGCAGGAAGGGCACAGGCTTTTATGCAAAATAAGCACCAGAACAACTGCCAAAATATTATATAATGGTTTTACTTCTCTATTTTGAGACTAACAAAAAATACTGTACAAATATTTCTGTCTAATATTTTTAAGTAGCTTACCAAATTCATGAGCAGAAATCATAACTTCACCAAATCTATCCAAATATAAAAATTTTTTATCATGAAAGACACTAAAACGAAAAACTGTTGACTAAAATATGATGTTAATTATAGTGCTCAAGCTAGTGGCAGCACAACAAAGAAAAACTATGATATAATTTTAACCATGTAGTGAAGCATGGCAGCACTCACCTGTAATCCCAGCAATCAGGAGGCTGAGGCAAAAAGATGACCTGGAGTTTGAGGACAACTTGGGCTACACAGTGATTGCAAGGTCAGCCTAAGATACACAGCGAGACCTGTCTCAAAAAAAAAAAAGCCAGGCATGGTGTCACACGCCTGTAATCCCAGTGCTTGGGAGGCTAAGGCAAGAGAATCGATGTGAGTTCGAGACCAGCCTGGACTACAAAAGTGAGCTCTCAAGGCCAGCCTGAACTGCATTGCGAAACCCTGTCTCAAAAAGACAAAAAAAAAAAGTAGTCATTTTAAAACACTTAAGGATCAGGGAGATAGTTCAGTAGAATAAGCACAAGTGCAAAGTCTTGAGTTCAATCCCCAATACTGAAAAAAAAATTAAAAATTACATTAAGACCTTGTACTTTAGAAGCAAAAGGTAAGCTCTTGGAAGTCTTTCCCCCTAAGACTAGGAAAAAATAAAGAAGGCCTACTAAATGGAAAGACACACCACGTTCATGGATCAGACTCAGTAATAAAAGGCAATACTCCCCAAGCTGATTTACAGATTAAAGATATTTCTTATCAAAATCCCAGATGATTTGGCTGATTTTAAAATTTATGGAAATTCAAGAGACTGGACTAGCAAATGATCTTGAAGAAGTATAAATCATATTCCTAATTACAGAATTTATTACAAAAACCACACTTTAAAAGACCATGTATGGGGCCAGCAAGATGCTTCAGCGGTCTAAAGCGCCTGCTTAGGGAAGCTTAGGCAACCACAGGGAACACAGTTCAATCCCTGGCACCACATGCAGCACCAGCCCCACACCCAGGGCAGGATGAGCTGGCCATAATAGAAAAAATAATAATAAAAATAAAAATAAACTAAAAAAAAAAAAAAAAAAGACCATGTACAGGAGCTTTAGGACAGATATACAGACCAATGGAACAGAATTTAGGATCCAGAAAATATTCTCACATTTACGGAGAAGTAGGTTTGCACAAGGGTACCAAGATAAATTAGGAGAGACCAGGCAGGACGGCACACCCCCATAATCCCATCCCTCAGAGGTGAAAGGAGGATCACATCAAGTTCAAGGCCAGTCTGGGCTACAGTCCAGACAAGTCTGAACTGCATAGTGAATCCTTGCCTCAGAAAGACAAAAATAAATAAATAAATAAATAAATTAGTGGAGAATGAACAATCTTTTCAAAGAAATGGTTCCAAGACAACTAGATAACCATATACAAAAATACAAACTAGGATCACTATACCTGACACCCCATGAAAAACAGGAAATGAGACAGGTAAGTAAGAGCCTCACAGGCCAAGTACTAATATAGACAGACAAATACAGGCTGGGGAGATAGCTTGATGGTCTAAGTGCCTGACTGGCAAGCATAAAGACCCAGGTTCGATTCCCTAGTACTAAATGCCAGGCCAGCCCCAGAGCCCCAGTTCCAGGCATGTTATACTGGGCAGTGAAACCAGACATGGTGGCACAAGCCTATAATCCCAACTCTGGAGAAGCTGAGAAAGAGGATCACTACAAATCCAAGCTGCACAGCAAGATCCTGTACCAAATAAGGAAAGAAAAGATTAAAATAAATATAAACCAATCTTTAAAAAGACAGATACAGAGATCTCTGTATACATATATACCAGAAGATGTACTACTAGTGTCACAGAACTGTTCAAGCATTTAACAGAACAAATATGAAGTGAGGACACCCTCAGAGTGAAGCAACGAAGAGGCTCAAATCATAACACAGTTACAATAATCTGACAGATCTCTAAGAGATTGTCCCTTAAATCTAATGTGTGTTAATTCAACTTTATGCAACTTTTTAATGTTATACCAGCAAAGCCAGACATGGTGTGTGCCTATAATGCCAGCACTTGGGAGGCTGATGCAGGAGGATCTTGCAAGTTTGAGCTACATATAAACTCAAGATTAGCCTGAACAGCTTAGTGAGACCCTGTCTGAAAAAGACCAAAAAAAAAAAAATATTAGCTAATTCATTATATGCACTAGTTTCTTTAAAATGACATCTTTCAGGTTTTACTTACATTTTGAGAAATTAAATCTCACAGCAATCCAAATCACTTACGTGGCTTTTTATTCCTTGTTTTCATTTCTACTGTGTTAATAAATAACATATTCACACTTGTTTCAAAATTCAGAAGGATAAAGTCTTCCTCCTACCCAGCCTCTAAGATACATACTTTCCATACTTTTCCAGCAGTTCAGGCTAGCCTTGAGCTCACTTTCTAGCCCAGGCTGGTCTAACTCCCATCGATCCTCCTGCCTCAGCCTCCCTGCTTCTGGGATTACAAGTATGCACCATCACACCCAGCTCAAATTTGTCTTTTTCTAATGGTTACACTCAATTTACAATTCCATTGTGCATCCAGTATATATCCTTTAATTGATAATTTTTGATTGGAAAGTAATGAGGGGAAAACATTCCCAGGATGAAAACTTTTCAGTACAGATGGGCTTCAGATGCTAAGTGAGGGGCCAGGGATTTGATTTAGCTCAGTGTTCCAGGACCTGCCTGGTAATTGTGAGGTTCTGAGTTTAATTTCTACTACCCCCTCCCCGAAAAAGCAGCAGCTAAGTGAATCCTCTAAAATGATGTTATGCGCCTAGATGTATACCTCTGGGCAGAAAATTCACACACAGTTCACATTTATCATCAAGAACTGTGACCTAAATAGAAGAACTACTACACTCCTACGCAAGTGCTCAAAAAACCTTCGTTAAAGAGAATTGTGATGCAGGTTTTGCTATATTTTGTATAGAATAGAGAGCTTAGGTAAATTCAACCAATACAGTACAAATTTCTTATCTACTTTCTAGAACTTTTTCCAATAGCAAAGAGTAAAAGTGACCAATTTGACCTATTTCTTTTCTACAAAGAACTCTGCTTTTCATCAGTACCATGGCCTGGAATACTAAAGAACCATAACTGAGGCTGAGGCAGGAAGATCGGTGTGAGTCCGAGACCAGCCTGGACTACGAAAGCGAGTTCAAGGCCAGACTGAACTGCATAGCAAGACCGTCTTAAAAAAAGACTAATAATAATAATAATAATGATAATAAAGTATCCATTGCTGGACTGGAGCGATAGCTCAGCAGTCCAAGTGCCTGCATGGCAAGCAGAGGAACCCAGATTCAGTCTCCAGTACCACACGCCACACCAGCCCAGCACCAAGCCAGCCACGGAAACACCAACATAGCTATAAACTATCAAATCAAACTAAAACACCCATTCTTTTTTGTTTCTTTTTTATTTTGTTGTTGTTGCTGTTGTCTTCATGAGACAGGGTCACTATGCAATTCAGGCTCATCTTGAACTTAATTTATAGCCTAAATTGGCCTTAAATTCAGTGATCCTCCTGCCTCAGCCCCCAAGTACTGGATTACAGGCCTCAGCCATCATGCCAGGCTCCTTTTTTTTTTTTTTGCGGAACAAGAGATTGAACTCAGGACCTTGCACTTGCCAGGCATGCACTTGTGCCCCTGACCTATCTCCCCAACCCAGGTTCCCATTCTTCATATTTTTTTTCTTTATCTGGTAAAAGGAATTGAACTCAGGACCTTAAAAATTCCAAATCTCATCAACTTTCCAAAATACCATGGGGCCTGAATTTTAAAATGTAATGATGAGTATATTACGGAGATGGTACAATGTAGTGTTCAAACACCTACTTTTAATTGTAATTCAATCATCTAAGAGTTACATGCCAAACTTTAACTTGTTCAGAATGAAATGAAAAATACGGCTGGGCATGGTGGCACACATGTAATCCCAGCACTTGGGAGGCCAAGGCAAGCGGATCACTGAGTCTGGGGCCCACTAAGTTTGAGGCCAGCCTGGGTTACACAGTAAATTCAAGAGCTGCCTGAACTGCATAGTAACACCTTGTGTCAAAAGATTAAAAAAAAAAAAAAAAGTTTTCATTTTAAAACAATGAGGGGCCGGCGAGATGGTTCAGTGGTCTAAAGCGCCTGCTTAGGAAAGCTCAGGCAACTGCAGGGACTGCAGTTCGATCCCCGGCACCACATGCTGCGCCAGCCCCACCACCAGGGCAGGCTGAGCCAGCCACAAAATAAATAAAGAAAGAACCAAACAAACACAACAAGCAAACAAACAAATAAATAAATAATTTAAAAATAAAATTAAAAAATGAAAAATAATGTACACAACACAAACAGTTTAAGCTACAGGTGGGAGTACATGCCTGTAATTCCAGCACTCAGGAGGCTGAGGTAGGAGGACTCCAAATTCAGGAGCAAGACCCTATCTCAAAATTCTATAATGGCTGGGGATGCAGCTCAGTGCAAAGGCCCTGGGTTCACTCCCCAGTGCAGGGGAAAATAAGCCAACAGCTCATAGGGAGATGGTTGGTTCAGGGTGGCTATTATCAGCATTATTTCATTTTTTGCAAACAAATACGACTGCAAAATTTCCACATTTGCCATGAAACTTTTTCCCTTGGAATGTTAGCACTCTGGCAAGCTGAAGGATGATTTTTTAAAAAGCTATGCCTGATTAAACGAATGCCTTCTAGTTTATGGAATGGCTTAATTTGTCCTTTAAAAATATTTCAAACCGTACCCACCATCATGTCTTTTTTTGCCAGCTAATTATTTCACTCTCAATTTGTTTGAATGTTGTACACAAAACGAGGCACTGAAGTTTTCAGAGCCAAAGTTATTTTCCACATTAGGTGGTAAGACATGACAACGGTCAAACAGTATATGTCTCTACTCGGTATGTTTTTCTTTTACGGGTAAACTGTATTGTCTTTTAACTCCTACAATTTCATCTAAAAAAACATCTTCCACACGCCATCCGGTCTGCACACTGCTAAGAAGAGAGGTTCGGGAAACGGCGGATAAAAGTAGAAGGCCTGAGACAACTTACGCAACGCAACACAAGTTTGCTGTATTTTCATCCTGAGGACCCGGAGCCTGAAATCTACTGTTTTAGAAAACATTCAGCCTGGGATTTGGGACATCACTGAACAGTAATACAACTTTAATGCTGCGCCCCCAAATTACTGTTAAGTCTTCCTTCCTCCCTTCCCCCCAAGGGTAGCAAAAAAAGAAAGGGGCTGCGCGCAATCGCAATCCCTGCACAGAGCTGCGGCCGGAGCTGGAGTGCTCGCCGTCCCAGGCAAGTTGTGTGCCCAGTGCCCGGCGTATGGCCCCTTCGAGCCTCCGCTCCCCCACCCTTCCCACCAGGAACGCCCCGTCCACCCGGCCTGCAGTCTCCCAAGCCCGCGACACGCACAGCCTGCCCCGGGGACTCACCATCGCAGCCCCAGGAGGAAGGAGACAGACAGGCCAGCAGGCTGGGCAATCCGTTAGCACAGCTCGGGATCCATTGGCGCCAACAACTTCTCCCGCGAAGTGGAAGAAGGGGCGGTGGCGCGCGGCGATGACGTCAAGAGGCGCGCGCGGCCCTTCGACACCGCCCCGAGCGGGCGGGGCGGCGCGCCCAGGAAGCTGGCGCCACGCGGCGCTCTTCGCGGTCTGTTGCTGGGTTAGTTTACAGGGTTTTGGGCGGCGACACACAAGTATGGGGTCCGAGATTGGACCGCTGGTAAACCTATACCAGGATCCTTCCGGCTACACGTCTGTAGGGTGCTTACCATCCCCCGCAGTGAGATAACTGGATCTCACTAGGTAGCCCAGGCTGGCCTCGAATTGTTGAAAGTCCTCCTGCCTCAGCTTCCCAAGTGCTGGGATTACAATCACACACCCCCATGCCCAGCCGAGATAACATTTTTGGTGGTGTTTTGTTTTTGTCAGTATTGGGAATTGAACTAGAACCTTTGCATCTAGGTGTAGCTCCGGCGTCCCCCTGTTGTGTGCCCCGTACCCCTTCGAGCCCGTTTTACCCTTTTTCTTTAATAGGGTCTTGAGGCAGGGTGTTGCCCAGTCCATAAACTGCCCAGGCTGTCATGAACTTGTGGTCCTCTTGCCTCAGCCTCTCAGAGTGCTGAGATTACAGCATGCACTGCCATGATCAGTTTGGCATGTATTTCCCAGCTTGATATGTTTCACAAAACCCGTATAAATAGCTACTTCTTTTAGGTGTATGTTTATGGCATTAATGGTGAGGAGTTGGTACAAGTATATATAACACTAGCTGTTCTGAAACGATTTTATCCACACAGTATTTTTCCCTGTTTTTTGGTTTGGTTTGATGTGGTTTTCAATATTTAACTCATTTGGGGCTAGAGATAGAGCTCAGCCTCAGCATCACAGTGTCTGCCAGGCAAGTACAAGATCCTGTATTTAGTTCTTTGTACCCGCCCTTCCCAAAAAATTTTAACCCACTAAATTGAAGTTTTTTGGGTTTGGGTTTTGGTTGGGTTGTTTTTGCTTTTTTTTTTTTTTTAATGTATTTGGTTGTTACAGGGTCTCACTACACAGCTCCAGCTCAGTGATCCTCATGTTTTCAGCCTGCCCAGCACTGGCTTACAGCCACTTCACACAGACCAGACTGTGAGCGCCTCAGCCTGCCCCGGGGCTGGGGCTCAAACCATAGTACTTGCACTTGCCTAAACTTGCTTAAGCAGGCACGTTAGTCCACTAAGCTATTTCACAACCCCTTGTTTTGCTTTTGACTAGTAAAAGAAAATGCAAAGCTTGATAACCACCATGCTAAAGGCATTCATTTAATCGGGAGAAATATTGTACAATTCCAGAGCACAAAGGACTTAAGTAAAATCATCCTGTCACCATCACTTGCCTCATTTGACAAATGAAAACATAGCTAAACATAGTCACACACACCCTAACCCGGCTTTCTGGAAGACCGAGGCAAGAAGACAGAAAGTTCGAGCCCAGAAAGATTTAGTGAAACCTGAGCTCAGAATAAAAGATTTTTTAAAAAAGAATAAAAAAGGCTGGGATGTAGTCATTGCAAAGGCCCTGGGTTCAATTCCTAGTTCTGGAAAAAAAGTGATGGTGATAGTGGTGCTGATACCGATGGAGTCCAATCTCTTTGTTTCAAAACTAGCAGACTAAACTTTTTTTTTTTTTTTTCAGAACTGGGGATGGAACTCAAGTCCTTGCACTTGCCAGGAAAGGGCTTATTCTACTGAACTACCTCCACAGCTCCTAAGCAATTTATTTTTATTTATCATAATATCATCCTTATATGGAAACAAGTAAAATGAACTCACATTAACCAATAATCCATACAAAATATCTTTGAAAGACAAGACTGCCTATTAACAATTCATGTGCTCCTGTAGCCAGGTGTGGTGGCACACACCTGTGATCACACTAGTCAGGAGGCTGAGGCAGAAGGATTGCTGTAAGTTTGAAGCCAGCCTGGGCTATATAGAGAGTTCCAGACCAGCATGAACTACATAGTAAGACCCCTCTCAAAAAATAAAAATTTCATACCCTCTTGAAAGACTAGGGCTGCAAAAGTAAAGCAGTGTGGTTAGCATATATTACAACTCTCTCTTGTTTTTTCACACTTATTTCCACCTGCTCTCCACAAGAGGTTGGTTTTTCTGCAACATTGAATTGTAAT
>PVKN010009206.1:0-24077 GCA_004027915.1 Capromys pilorides
TTAAGTCTTGCATTTGCATTTCTGTGTGTGTGTGTGTGTGTGTGTGTGTGTGTGTTGTACAGGATCTTACTATGCTCAGATTCATAGTGATCCTCCTGTTTTCACCTTCCCCATGCTGGGATTACAGGTGGCAGCACCGTGCCAGAACTTGTTCACCTGCTCAGAGTGCCTGGAGTGTGGGGCGGGCATGGCATGTGGTACTAGGGATTGAACTCTGGTCCCTGCATTTGCCTAAGCAAGTGCTTAGTCCGCTGAGCTATTATGCTGGCCCAGGTTTTGCATTTCATGGTGTGTTTAGTAAAACATGTGGCTGACTGCCTGCTTATAAAATTTTTATTGAGGTTCTTTAGAAATGATCTCAGCAGACAAAAATGTGTTATCAGGAAACCAGGTTAATTGTTTACCAATGACAACTTTATCCTCAATTTCAGTGTTTATCTTTGACTGAGGTAGCCAGCTGCCAAAAAGTAGTTAGCTACTCTGTTGTAGCTTTGCTTTACTGGCTGCCAATAAGTGGATTTATTTCTACGCCTATTACTATTGTTTATTTGATGATTTAATGAACATACAGTGGGCATTTAAATCCATGCCAGATGATCACAGTAAGGTGAGATAAGAGATACAAATGATGAGAGCATGGTAAATGCAAGAGGTAAAACAGAAATAAAATGCTCCGTGAATCCAAAAGACCAAAATGACCATTTGTAAGTTTTTCCTTTTGAGTCTCAGGAGAAACTTTTAGTGGTATCTGAAATGAAATTAGCAGGCACGTGTTTAAACAGCCCATCTTGGTGTTTGTTCTCAGGGCTTTTTCCAAAAGCAAAGATTCTGTTCAACAAAATCTTGTGTCTGTCAGCTTGGGAGGGCAGAACAAAATTTTACATTTAATATCAGAGAGATTTGCTGTACAGAGCTGCTGTATTTCATCTGGCCCTTCCCTGGCTTTGTGCTGTTTCCATCTGTATTATCTTGGTACCGATTCTTAGATGGCGTCATGGTCCAGATCACTGCTGAGAACATGGATTCGCTGAGGCAGGCACTTCGAGAGATGAAGGACTTCACCATCACCTGTGGGAAGGTGGATGCAGAGGACCCTCAGGAGCACATCCACATCCAGTGGGTGGATGACGACAAGAACTTTAACAAGGGGTAAATATAGCCAGCCTCACTCCTTGTGGCTCTACGGGGACAGGCTCCGGGTTTTGTCTGCTCTCTACACTGGTGTTTTTATAGTTTTACAAAGCCCACTCCTGAAGAAATGCCTCTTTTTTGTATGTGTGTTCTCTGATTTATTTTAGTGCATAGGCCCATCTCATTAGACCACTATTTGTTTTTGTACAGTGGCTTCTTCTTACGATGATGAAGTGTGGTCATTAAGGCACCTGGTATAATTAATAGAATTGAGAAGACCTGTCATTTTCTTTCTCTGTTTCAGTATCATAAGTCCTATAGATGGAAAGTCTATGGAGTCTATAACAAATGTGAAGATATTTCATGGCTCAGAGTATAAAGCAAATGGAAAAGTCATCAGATGGACAGAGGTAAGTGAAACCTGGCATCTTTGGCCTGGCTGACCACAACTCTGCTAGGTTGAAAGCCACAGTCTGGGTTCATTCTGGAATGGATATATATTTATATTTATATCTGAGAGACTTACTATACTCTGATTTGCTCTGGTCTATCTCAGATCACTAGGAAGAAGTAACATCAAGTGCAGCCTGCTGTAAGCTGTTGTATCCTCTGTCCTGTGAACTACCTGTTAGGGAACTAGCTAGGGAACTAGCTGCATTAAGATCGAAAAAAGAGGTGCAATGCTTGAGTGGTGCATATCTTTAGTGTATTCTTCAGAAAACTGGGTCAGTCATGCAGCACTCACAGTTAAATCTCCCTTAGCAATATGGTATTTACTTCACAATAAGAAAATTAAAGCTCATAAAGTATATTGTTTGCATGTTTGAATCTGCCAAAGTGAAACTCATTAATCTATACAACCAATAAAGTTGTTTTTTTTTTAATGAAGTTCAGAAACTAAGTAACTTGTCAGAAATTATAAGGCAAAAGGAAAAAAAAAAAAGAAAAAGAAAAATTATAAGGCTAATGTAGATCTAGCCAACTCCTAAGCTCTTTTCCACTAAATTAAGTTGCTCCTTTACATGAAGGGGCCACCTCTGGGACTAAGAATGAGATAGGAGAAATGTAACTCCAACTTGCTAGATGTCAAGTACATTAAGTTCATGTCTCCTGAAATCCAAGAATGAAGTCCAAAGGACAAAGGAAGTGAAGAGTAGGACAGGTTTATTAGGGAATAGGAATAGTTCCTGAGAGATAGGAGGGGTCCTGGATATAGGTCACCACTGAGGCAACACCTCTAAGAATGTTTTATAGAGCAAAGTTATGAGGTGGATACAAAATCAAGAAGTGGGCACAATGTGGGTCAAGCTATATTTACCTTATAAGATTACAAGTATATCTGTTTAGCTAATATTGATCCAGTAGTGAAGTGGGTTATGTAGCAAGGGTACATGGAAAGAACAGAGGTATTTGGGGGAAAGGATGGGTCTGGATTCTCTGGTCACCCACCTGGGTGACTGATATCTACCTGGACTTTACTGGACCAGCTGATACCAATTATATATAGTTGTCAGTTACTGTTTATCCCTTAAGAGACGCATGTAGGCCTGGTTTTTACATCTTCATCTTTAGACCTGGCCTTTGAAGGTTGTGCTTCCAGCTACAGTTCCGATGACTTCCTTGAGTGCCCAGTCCCTTACTGAGTGTATATTAATTTCTATGCCACCTCATGTGTGTGTACAAATCACATAGATCAGAAAATTTATTCTCAAAGAGTAAATAGGTAGATGTAGATCACTTATGTCCTTTTGAACCTCATACTTCACTGTAAAATAAAAGATGACATTGGAAAATCTGTAGGGTTCCTTTCAGCTTTAAGTCTTAAATTTTTCTAATTCTGTGACTTCTGGCTCTCACTTCACACATAGGGAAGTGGGGAACAGGGTTTACATCTCTTGGTGAGGTCTGTGAGCTCTCCCTGATGGCACAGGGGCACAGTCTGGGCTTGGTTGTTTCAGGTAACTCATTCAGATCCAGCTTTGTCTTCACACACAGATGATTTTAGTTATTTTCTTTGTCATGATCATCCCTGTGATGCATTTTGAGCAGTGTAAAGTCTGGAACATGTAAAACTCTTCATGTTGTATGACCCTGCTTGATCTCCATTCCCTCCTTGTACTCTGAAGTCACACAGTGGAGTAGGTGGGCTACCCATCCCACCATGCAAATGAGCACATAACCTTTTCTAACGCTTCTCCTTGGTAGAGCAGGGGCCAGCATACTCTTCTGCCTCCTCTGAAGCTATCCCCAAAGTTTCCAGTCACAGCCACAGAGCTTCTCCTTTGGTTAATATTCTTGGAATAGTCCCCTTATTGAGCAGGAGCCTGGGCTTTAGCGTATATTTTAATTTTATATTGTTACTGTTTATAATATAGAGGGGGGATGGCTCTCCATTTTTTACAGAGGCAGATTAGGATTAGAAATCCTTTGAAGTCAGGTATGGTGGCACATTCCTGTGATGCCAGCACTCAGAAGCCTGAAGAAGTATTGCTGCTTGTTTGAGTTCAGTCTTTATTACAAAGTTGAGACCCTGTCTCAAAACAAAACAAGAGAAAAAAGGGTAAAAGGGAGGAGAAATGAAAGGAAGAAAAGAAAGTAGTAGTTCTTTGAAAGCCTTGTGCGATAGCTCATATGTCTGCAGTCTCAGCTGCTTGGGAGGCTTAGACAGAAGAATCCCATGAATTCAAGAGTTTGAGGGCATAGTGAGACCCTGCACCATACACACACACCCCAACAACAAAAACTAAAATAAGTCCTTTGACTAGATTCCTCTGTGTGGTGAGGACCCAGGTCTCAGCTCCAGATCTGCTGTGCTTCTCGCCATGCGCACGTGGACACAGCTCTGGCCTCTACAATGCCACATGGTGGGCAGAGCTCTGCAACAAAAGGCAGAAAACTTGGATTATGGGTCTGTCTCTGTCTTGAGTACTTCTGTGTACTTCATTGAGCCTCTTTCATGAATATTCTGTAAAATAAAGGGGCTGGAACATACTATCAGAGCTATTGTGGTTGTTTTTTCTTGTGATACTGATTGAAACCCTGGCTTTCACCATGAGCCATGTCCTTAGCCTTGTTTGCTTTTTCTTTTTCTTTTATTTTGAGAGTGTCTTTCTGCGTCGTTCAGGCTGGACTCAAACTTGTGGTCTTCCTGCCTCAGCCTCCTACAATCCTAGGATTACAGGTGTGGGCTATCACCTCCGGCCTATGGTAGAGCATGTAGACTCTCAGATAATTTCTTAACAGAATTCTCTATCATCTATCTATGTATGTATCTATGTATATATGTATCTATCTATCTATCTATCTATCTATTACTTTTTAGAAGTGTCAGTGCAAAAACAGGCATTTTGGTTCTAAAGAAAATGCACCCTCAGATCATGCTGGAGGCTTATAGGAAGACAGGCACTGCTGCTCTCAGTGAGTACACACAGGACTGAGCAATGACTATTTCCATAAAGCCTCACTTTTCATAGCCCAAGGACTTTTTAGCATCCTGTACTTCATGGTGTCTTGCACATCTTGGAGAATCAAGGTGCTTCTATACAGTTAGCCAACCTACTTATGTTCTGGTGTCTTGCAAAATCTGGCCCAAGCATTAACTCTTATTTGGGGAACAGGTATTTTTCCTCGAAAACGATGACCAGCATAACTGCCTGAGTGACCCTGCAGACCACAGCAGACTCACTGAGCATGTCGCCAAGGCTTTCTGCCTTGCTCTCTGTCCCCATCTGAAGCTTCTGAAGGAAGATGGAATGACAAAACTGGGATTGCGTGTGACGCTTGACTCAGATCAGGTAAGGAAGGTCTTAATCTGCTTTTCAAGCTCTCCTTGGGCAATGCCTATGGACTACATGTGTTTTTCTGAATTGACCCAGAGCCTAGCTCTGTAGACCTTCTGGTCTGAGCAGATGCAACATTCTGATTCTTCCTCTTGTAGTACTAATGCACCAGACATGCTGCCTGGTCAGGCACTCTCAGAGCTATTGCGACAGTGGCCTCCCCCTGCCTGCATTCCAGGGAGTCGCCTTTCTTCCTGATGAGGTCATGTAAAGACCTCGTGCCACCTGTGACTTGCATCTACACTACCCTCTAACATGCTTTTAGAGGGTAGGTCCCACAGTATCACTGATTCTTGTTTTGTTTCAGATAGGGTCTTTATATCTGTTTTGGCTGGCCTTTTAACTCACCTTTTAGTTCAAACTGGCCTCAAATGTTCAGCAATCCAGCCTCAGCCTTCCAAGTGCTTAAATTACAGGTGTGTGCCACCATGCCACACTCTAATCATACTTTTTGTCTTTTTGAGACAGGGCCTCACTATGCAGTTCAGGCTGGCCTTGAGCTCACTTTGTAGCCCAGGCTGGTCTTCAACTTGCAGAAATCCTCCTACCTCAGCCTCCTAAGTGCTGGGATTACAGGGGTGCACCACCACGACACCACCACGTCCATCTTCTAATCTTATTTTCTTAATCCTACTGGAGCAGGTTTGATTAGCCTTGATTGTGCCTTCTAACTACCAGTTTTTCCCAAAATGCTGCTCATGGCCCAAGTGTTTACAGGCAGACACTGGCTCCTAAGCATACAACTGTGCTCTAGCAGAAAATAAAAGGTTGTATGTCTGACTAGTCATCAATCAACAAGTATTTCTTTTTTACTTAACACATTGCCCAGAGGCCTGGGAGATAGCTCCATGGCACAAGTACCTGCCTGGCAAGTGCAGGGTCATGAGTTTGAACCCAGTCCCGCCAAAAAACAAAATGAACAAACAAAGACATTGCCCAGGGCTGGCCAGATAGCTCAGCAGACTAAAGTGCCTGCTTAGGTAGAGTACAGTGGCTGGGGTTTGATCCCTGGTGTGCCATGCTGGCCCCACCCCCCGGGCATGCTGAGATGGTGACTGAGACTGGGCATGGTGGTACACACCTGTAATCCCAGCACTTGGGGAGCTGAAAACAGCAAGACCTTTGTAGACCCTCTCCTAAATACATTAAAAAAAAAAAAAAGATATTGCCCAGTGCTTTAGGAAGCGTATTAGGGTACTACTAATGAAGCAGCATGATCCTGTCTCAAAAAGTACTGATAATGTGGCTGGAGAGGGAATTCTAAGATAACACAAGTAGAGAACAACTTTTTCTATGAAAGTTATGGATTTTTGAGGTCAGAAGCCCTGTTTTCTTTGAATCCCTGTGTTCATAGGTGCTCAGAAAATGGTGCATGAATGACTGGATAGGCTGAACAACAAATGCAATGTTAGGAAGCTGTACATTGCATACTAATTTTAACAATCAAAAGTTAAAGTAGTGTGTTTTAGGAAAGGAGAGGTTAGCACTCCCCCGGACAAGAATGGAAGAGGCCCTCGGGCCAGACAACACGCACACGGTTAAGGCATTGCCACCTACTTTGTGGCATCTAACCACTGTTTTTGAGCTGTAAGAGGCTTATACCAACAGCCTCCAACATTGCCAGTTTCACTGGTAACCCACTGCAATTATGGAACGCTGGACTATGTATATACAACTACTCCCTCTTTGTACAAAGAGATTTTTTTTTCCCCTCCCCTACTAATATGGATTAGAAAATTTATCACATCTACATCCTGTGCTCTGTATAACTACTATGAGGACAATATTCAATGTGTCAATTATTATGAATGCACTACTGTGTTTTGAAACTATCATATTGTTATTTATTAAAAATTAAAAAAAACTATTAAGAAAAAAAAAGTTAAAGTAGTATTTCTGACTCTCCATACTTCCCTTTCCAAGAAAACAAAGATCTTAACATGGTGACCAGCCCAAGATCTTCTAGCCCCGGATGAATAAATGACAGGATGCAGCATGATAATTCAGGGAAGAGGAAAAATTTGTATCCACTGTCAGGGGTCTGGCCATGACCAGTGGGAACACTACCTTTTCTGTTCATTCTCCTTGGCACTCAGCCCTCTGGAGCAATCTCCGCTCAGTAAGTAACCTGTCATCCCTTCTCTCTGTGGTGTAGGTTGGCTATCAAGCAGGGAGCAATGGCCAGCCCCTTCCCTCCCAGTACATGAACGATCTGGACAGCGCCTTGGTGCCAGTGATCCATGGGGGTGCCTGCCAGCTCAGTGAGGGCCCTGTCGTCGTGGAACTCATCTTTTATATTCTGGAGAACATCGCATAGACAGAGAAGACTTCATTTTTTTCTGTTCTGACCTGTTGCAACAACAGTCATACCCAAATCATTTGCACTTTAAAACTGGAAGATTAAGCTTTTGTTAACACTATTAATGGGGGGAGGGTTGAAGAGGGTGGGAATGAGGGTTTGGGGGGCAAGGGTGGGAAAGGGTGGTTGGGGGAACAGATGTTCCATAACTCTATGTCTTCTATGCATTGTCCACCAAGAAGATCTGGACAGCTTCTGTTACTGCACGATAGTATGCTATCTTTGCAGCTAATCCCCTTCTGTTACTGTTTAGACAAGAATTCTGCCCCACTCTTTTCAGATTAGTCATGATCATGTGCTCAGAAATGCTCAAATGGGTACAAGCTTCACCAAGGGTGGGGTGGGAGGGCAAATGGAAAATAAACCATGAAACATCAGTTTTTCACTCTCTCTCAAGAATTGGTTATGAAGAGGACAACTCCACACAGATTTGTTCCAGTTATATCACAGCTGTTTACCAAGTATAAGTCACACACAGATTATATGTTTTTACACATTACTCGTTAAAGTGAATCAAAGACCAAAGGGAGCCATGGAGCCAGGAAGAGCTCTATCTGCTCATGGAGGAGCTCAGTGTGAGGCATCCAGATGTCAGAGCTGGGCAGGACCCTGTGAGATCTGTCCAAGTGAGTGGCAGATGTTTAACTGGGCCTTTCTTTGAAAGCTAACAAGAAACCCAGATATTTTTAGTTATTGTATACTAAAAAATATATTTTTACACATTTTATTGGGAAAGCATTTTAACCCTACTATGTCCTCTTTATTTACCCAGATACACTTCTTGTTCACATGGTAACATTTTGTCCCTTATGATGTTTCTCCCTACAAAAAAAACCTGAAACATTTAAGTTGCATAAATCACACCCCTTTACCTTGAAGTACTATGATGTTTCTTATTTTTGTGGACAGTCTTCTGTAACTACAGATCAGTAATCAACTTCAGTCAAATTCACATGGATATATTTTAACCTGGTATCTGTCATGTCCTTTGTAGCATACTCCCCAGCCCCAAATCCTTCTAGCCTAGGAACAGACAGCATATAGCTGTTACAACTTACTTTTATCTTTTTTCATTGGTATTTTCTGTGACTACAGGCCTCTAGAGCCATCTTGTTTTATAACAGAAAAATACCTCATTTTGAATTTGATGTTTAGAGTCAATTTATGCATTCTTGGCCAGAATCATTTATATCTATCTGCTTCTTTACGAAGTGGTAACTCTGATAACCTGATCAAGGTGTTGTCTAATTTCTCCACTATGGCCCCCTAAATAATAACCAATATATGTAAGACATATTTTCAGACCACATATCTTGCTTATCAGTGTTCCCTTAGATTTAGTATAGTTTCATACCAATATTGATACACACTTGTAAAATAATTTCCAGTTCCAGAACTCCACTGACATTTACCATCTGAATTTAGTGACCTATAATTAGAATTCCTTTTTTCTTTCCCATTTTGCTCATTCATTTAACTTGTATTATGGTTTTATGAATTGTTTTTTCAGTGATTCTAATTTAATACTGTACTACCTAGGTCTCAGCTTTGACCAAATGGAGTACTTTCAGGCTAGTTCCTTCATCTTATGATAATTATTTTCATCTCCCTGGAATCAGCCATTTCTTTAAGGAGGCCTGGTTTCTTTTAATGGGAGTGGTATCAGAAACCAAAGTCTGGCCTACACAGATGATATTCTGATCATTTTTTCTTTTTTTTTTTGTATTTAGGGAGGGGTCTACAGGGTGTTCAGGGTCTCACTACTAGATCAGACTTGTAGTGATCCACCTGTTTACAGCCTCCCAAGAACGGGGATTACAGGCATGCATCACCACACCCAGTCGCTGCTAATGTTGTTTTTGTGGAACTGGGGTTCAAACTCACAACCTTGCACTTGCCAGGCAGGCAATTGTGCCACGGAGCTATCTCCCCAGCTCCAATTTTCTTTTTAAAACTTTGGAACTAGGTGTGGTAATGAATCTCTTGTCATTCTATTTGGGAAGCTGAGGCAGGACAGCTGTTAATTTCCAGGCCAGCTTAGGCAATTTAGGCCCTATCTCAAAACATGGGAAGGGCTGTGGATGGAGCTCAATAGTAGAGTGGTTGTCTAGGCTCAATACCTAGTTCTGCAAGAAAGAAAATTCATTATGGATGCAGACCAAATGGATTTCACAACCAAAAGTTTGAGGAATACTGCTGTAGGACAATTCACTCCTGTCACTAGGCATCTTGTGAAAGGCCAGGGCAGACCCTACTAGAGGTAGTCCTCTACTTTAATGAAGCTCCTGGGTCCAGCGCTGGCCCATGGGCAGGGAGAGACTGTTCTCCAGTGGCTGCAGCTGGGTGTAGCACTTGGCAGTAACATGCTATGGAGCTGAGATCAGGGTAGTACCTGTTTACCAGCTACCCAAAGGCCCAGCCTGGAAACTTGGCTGGGTTCATCCCTATGAATTGCGATGAGGGTTGTATTTATAGCTGCCTCTCCAAAGGCACTGGCATTAGAAGCTACCAAGAACTAACTGGACCATTCACATGGACTCAGCGGTATAGGACTTCTCAGCTTCCCCCAAACCCGTACAAAACTAATAAGGTCTGAGCCCTAGGACTGTGTATGCCCACAAGCCTGATGAAAATAGGGCCATTTATATTTGGTATTAGTATCCAGCTTAGGTCTAAATACACCTCAGAAATGTGGCACTTCTACAGCAGCTGCTCCTATGTTCTTCTACTTTATTTTCCTCCTCTACTAAATCCATATTGCCATGTTGTACAGTATTTCTTCTGGATCAATGGCAGGCTTTTAAACTCTCCCAGGAGTCACATCCACTCTCAACTGAATTAAAAAGTCTTCTTGGGAACAAAATCACCTTATGGAATTGGGTACAAAACGAAGACTACTTTTTTCCCATGTTTATCATCAGCTTTATACAATGGTACAGCAAGAATTATATAAAGCAAAATGCTGAGCATATTTCTAATGAGGCAAACTTTTCTAGATTGTAAACTTAAATAGTTTAAATTTAAATAGCACTCAACTGAAGAGAAACAGAATTGCCATTCTAGCAATGTGTTACATTTTTTAAATTATTGAATGCTTGCCAAATGCCAGGCAGTGTTTCTCCATTTGTTATCAACTTTCTGAGCACCTACTGCATTCCAGAGTGGGAGGTATAAGTTCCTATCTCCTTGTCTTTTCTCAGCCACAGTGGGTCCTGTTGGTAGGCCCCAAAACTCTTAATTCAGTTTATTTCTGTCATCAGCTTGGAAAGTTTAAACATTTGTCGCATTTCAGATACTTAATTTTAGAACTGATAGTGGTTTACTTTAAAATAGAAATTTAAATAGTGGTCATGGGATTTGTACGGGTAGTTTTATGTGGACTAAGGCAGAACGGGAACATTGATGCCTGTCCTCAAGCCCGGGCAGCTGAGGTCTGGAGGGGAAAGGTTCTTCTGTGATGCAGCTGGACCAGGGACAGACTCCATGGGGTGCCAGTCCTCACCTCACCATTCTGACCTGAAAAGAGCTGATCTTACTTAAAGGACAAGGCCTTTTAGGAGATATCTCAAACATTGGGGAAAAAAACAAGCTCTCACAATTTAGAAGCAACCATGCAGATTTCAGAATAGATCTATGAAGGAAAAAAAAAAAATGTCATAATGAATTTGCCCCTTAATTGTGAGCAACAGTTGTTTTTTTTTTTGTCTTTTTGAGACAAAGTCTCACTATGCAATTCAGGCTGGCTCTGAGCACACTTTTGTAGCTCAGGATGGTCTCGAACTTCTACAGATCCTCCTGTCTCAGCCTCCTGAGTGCTGGGATTCTAGGCGTGCACCACCATACCCAGCTGTAATACTTCTAAAGTCAGTTTCTCTCATACTCAGTTCATTAATTCACAAGTGTGCCCTACGTTAGATCAAAGAATCTAAAGTCTGAAAATGATTCAGTAGTGCCTGGTTCCCAACTGCACATGAATGATAATCCTCAAGGTGTGGTCACAGTATTTATAGGAATCTTAGGACAACAGAAGGCTGGGTAAGCCCCTCCCATGCAAACCTTTGCTACAACAAAAGCCCCTTTCAAGAACCATAGTTTCCAAGTCCAGTGGATGACTTTGTCTTGCCTCGGCCAGCCCTGAGGTTTTGTTTTTATAAAGAGCAAAGAGCATTGAAGCCCGCTATAACCAAATGTGTTACAAATTCTTGGAGCCATAAAAAAGTGCCCTATTAAAGTGGGGTATTTCCAGTAGAGGCCTGAACTAGGCTTGTCCAAACTTTAGCAGATACACCCAGTGGCCCTTCACTATTAAGTACTGGCTTGGATACAGACTGTACGGGGAAAACCAGGCTAGGTTGGCTTTGCTCCTGATGACCCTCTTGATTCTAGACCATGGTTTGACAAGACATGTGTGACTTCAAATAAATGTTAAATCGCTACTCCATGTAAGTTCTGGTAGCTCACTCTGACAGGTGAGTACACTGACCAGTGAGCTCTTGGGAATGTCACTGGTCTGTGGTTCCTGCTGTTGCCACTAAAACTTCTGTTCTTAGGGGTAGGGAAGCATGGCTCAACCCTGTTATCCCCAAGGAAGACATAAAAGTTCAAGCCCTGAGCTGCGCTTATGCAACACTATAGTGATCACCAAGCTGAATGTATCTGCTTCACTTAGAGCCTTTTATGAATAGTCTTGAAAAATGTTTTGTTAAATCTAATGCTTCAGAAGTGTTTATTTCTAAGGAATGTAGACTATTGGAGTTTTGACTATTAAACCTGTTACAATTACAAGTCCTTCATCATTTCTATCCCTTTAGAAAAAGCGAAGGAGAATTTCTTGGAAAGAACTAAAGTATGTCCCAGGCAATGAGCTGTCTCTACGAGAAGCTACAGCAGCAGCAGACCAATGTTAGCACCACTCTGGCTTTTAAACAGTGCCAAGGAGCAGGGCTTTAAGGTAGCTGGTTTACAATGTGTGTAGAAGTAAAATCCCAATAGTGAATCAGACCTAGTTTCTTAAATAAAAGCTGGCTACATAAAATTTTATATATATATGTATATATATTTATATAATACATAATTTCCTCCCCAGTTAACAGTCTTTCATCTTAGGTATGAGGACCAAACCTAAGATACAACCTTCCCCTTATTTCCCACCAAGTAGTACCAAAAGTAACTCCTCTTCCACCGAGTCCACTGGGAAGCAGGAAGACTAGTGCAGCAGCTGTCAGGAACAAAGGCACAGGCAAAGCTGGGGTGAACTGAGTCAAGAGAAACAGGCTGCCACCATTGGCCAACTTGAGTCATGGGCCCTGCCCCTACCCCCCCACCCCCACCCAGAGCAGGGAAGGTTCCCAGTCACCCTCAAGTTCTCCCATCCCTTACAGTTACAACTTTTAAAGGCACATTCAGAAATGGTGCAGCTGGGGGCTGAGTAAGCTGTACACAGTTCCTGTGTAGAGGTTAAAGGGCCGTGGGGCTTCAGGCACAGAGCAATGAGGGTGTCCTTGCCACTGCCCTCAGCTGGGGGAGCTCCTGGAATCCCACCTGCTTCTGTGGTCAGTAGGGCATGTACTTAACAAGGTCTTTGGTGCTTGTGTAGCAGCATTTCTCTGATCCACAGAGGCTTCTGCAGCCTGCAAAGTTAGGAAAATAAGTTCTTATACGTGGCCGCCAGCTGGTCCTCTTCTAGTGCTGACCACCTGATGCACAGAGCACAAAGCATGGTTCAGTCTGCACCATAGTGAATAATTTTAGAAATGGTCTCCCAGAGAGTTAGGCCCTAGAAGGTTAGTCTTCCTCCCCAGCTCTATTGAAGAACATGAAAAACAGCCCAGGATCTCTATCCAATAGTTCTGCCTGTTGGTTTCCTCACAGAAGAAAGCCTAGGCTTTTTCCCAGAGATGAGCTGAGGGGCTCTATGAGCCTTGACAGATCGCAGGGGCAGAGGTTCAGAAGGCTCTGAGAGACACTCACCTCACAGGCCTCTGGGCTCCAGGACCAGCCAGTTCTCTGTCACCATCTGCATATCTTGGCCACTCAGGGGCTCCCGTAGCCTCGCCTTCACCTCTAGCTTCCCCCCAGTGGGCTTCCTTCCATCCAGGACCTATGAGAACAATGGGAAGGGGGGGACAGGCTGGGGGCAGGCAAGGCCCCAAGGTCCCAGGGAAGAGAAACTAAGATACCCTACAGTCTTAACATGGAGTGTACATCTCAGGACAGTTCTGCCTCTGCTGTGTGAAGCCATGGCTATTTTAGGTTAAGTCTTTGAAAGAAGCAGTACATGAATCTAGATGAGCATCAGTGCTTTGAAGAGGAAAAACTTAAAGCTCTGCTCATGACTGCTCTCAATACCTATGGGAATTCCTAGAAGAAGCACCTATAAACCAGAGCCCAAACCCTCACTTCACTGATGGCCCAGGGAAAAGCAACTCACAGTGGCAGACTAAGGGTGCGTTCCTTCCCACCCACCCCTACTGTCTCCTTCAGGTGAGGAATGGAGGTGGGGCAGCTAGAGTGTAAACATGAGTAGCCCACAGATAGCAGCACAGCTGGGCCAGGGGCAGATGTACTGCTGCACTGGAAAGCCTCAAACTACAAAGGGCCTCAGGATCAGGTCTGGCACTGCCCAGGACACACTATATACAGAACCACGCTTCTCTCTGGCCTGACTTTCCCCATCTCTCAGAAGCAAGGCCTTAACTCCTCTCTGTAATCCTGTAAATTCATGGAAGCTCAAAGACTTCTGTAGAGGCCAATTTCCTAAGCACAAACTAGCTGCATTCTGGTTAGTCTCTGATCCTGAAATATATACCTTATCAATCTCAGCTCTGGAGCCTCTTTTACTAACTCATGATTCCAGATGCTGTTAACCACACCCATAGAAACCTATAATTCTGTGTGCCAAACTGATAGCAGTGATCGGACTCCTCAGTGGTCTTCTCTCACACTCATCACCCTTGGGCATGTAAGTGGCCCATATTATTGTGGAGAGTATGGCTACTTCCTATCTGGCTGACACTGAAATTTTCTGAAATCTTCTGAACCTCTTCTATCTGTGAAATAGAGAAATGATGTACTCTATAGCACACTATGGAACATTTAAAATTAAGTCACAGGCCCAGAAACCTGCAACAGGGACTGGCATTCCCTGAATATCTGCTCTCTTACTAATAATTCTGACTTGTTACTCCCATACCTCCATAATCTCTCTGATCTCACACACATTCTCCAGCTGCTCCAATTTCAGGTGTGCTGTGCCAACCAGCTTGTCACTTCTGAAGAAGGATCTGGAAAGCCAAGAGGCAACAGAGATTAGATGGGGCAGGGAAGGTGAGAATGAACTAGCTGAGCCCAGGGCAGGAAAACTGAATAGCAACACTGACAAAAATATCATTCTTTCCTCCCTACCCACCTTGTGTGACTGACAGGAAGGAACCTCACCCTTTGTGAAAGATTTCAAACTTGATTCCCTTGTTCTGGATCACCCTCCTGAAGCCTCGGTGGTTTCGGTTGATGTTTAGTTTGAAGACTTGATCAAATTCTGCAAAGGGGAAGAAGGCAAGGAGAGGCTTGGCTCCTAGATACTTCCTGAGGAAGTAGACATAGACCTAATCTCATGCCTGCAATTCAGGGAGCGTGCCACCAGGAGGTAGAGCATCAAGGCCCTGGCCTTGGAAGCAGATGGTTTTTGAATCTTGGTAGATGAAAATTACGCCAAAATGGAAAGGACTGAGAATTTGGAGAAAAGATCCCTAGGTCCCATTTCTACCATTTTCTTGTTATGAGCTCTTAGGTAAGTCCCTTTACCTCTCCAAGCTCTAGTTTCCCTAATTACATAATAGTGTTAATAAAACTTGCCTTTATTTCCCGAAAAGGGTGAATATCATTAGACTATAGATCTGAAGGCACTCTCAAAATGCAGTGCTTCTCAGGGAAAGAAAAGGGGCCCTGTGTGAGGCTCACCTGGGGAGTTTGTATTCTTCACTACAGCAGTTTTGCCTTTTTGAGCTTGGTCCTAGAGCAGTGAGAAGAGAGAAGTCAAGGCAGCTTGGAAAACAGGTATACAGAGCCAAGAACTCTGCTGAGCAAGTGACTCATAAGGAAGTAGGCTGAAGGACCTTTGAACTCCTCCCTTCAGACAGGCCTCTCAGGTATGGAGACAAATGGGGCACAAAGTCTTGCAATGCAGATGGGGTTCACAGGACCCTAATTCTACCTGACCCTCACCGAGTTAGGGTAGTGAAACTCAAACCGCACAAAAGCGTCCAAGTCATCAGGGGTCACCCCTGTAAAGAAGGAAGGGAGTTGATCAGAGGGAGTGGCAAGATAAGATATCAGGTGCTAGATAAGAGCTTCTTTCTATAGGGTGGCCCTAGTGTTACCTGGAGGGGCTGGGAGATTCATTCCCCGGACAACGATCAGATGCATTTCTGTGCTGTTGAGTTCTGAAAAGATCCTATAGCCAGAAAGAAGAGCTTGAAGTGAAGCAAGTGGCAGAGCCCCGTGACTTCCTCTAGTGCCTCCTGTCCAGTTGGATGGTCTCACAGAAGCATATGGTTACCACCCAAGTCCTCTGGGAAAAACTGAGTTGTCTTCCTCACCAGCCTCAGGCTCACAGTACTGGTGAAGTCTCACTAAAGCCCCCAAGCCCCCAAACTCTAGCCCTGTCTCATACAAAGCCATGTTTCCTATAGGCTGTGGCACCTCACAGTCTGAAATGTCTTCAACTCAAAGTGGTGGCTGGGCGGTTCAAGTCCTTGGGCCTGGGCCAGCTGCAGGATCTCCAGCTGTTTCTTACGGTCGTGAGCAAGCTTCTCAAACCTGACAGGGATCCGTGTGCACATCAGCAGGGCAAAGCTCTTTTTCTGCTCCCCACCCATGCTCTGGCCCCAGTCCTGGCACTCACCGGGTAGTCTCAGCCACATTGCCCTGGTGCATGAACTGCTTGGAGAACAGGAGGCACTTCTGAAATCAGGGGCCCAGAGTGATTCCAGCGCCAGAGCAGGACTTGCCCAGGCTGGCCTTCAGGGCCTGATCTCTCAAAGTGCTAACTTCCTTTGTGGCCTCACCTCTCCTCCCCAACATACGCCAATGGCCCTACTCCCAGGTTCCACACCTTTTTGCCTATACATTTACAGTTTTCTCTCCTGCCAGGTCATTCAAACTTCACTTAGCAAACCCCTAGTTCTTCCTTTACAACCTAATTCAAACATTATCCCACACAGCAGACTTCTCAGAAACTCAGCAGTTCAGAAGGACACACACACACAGTGGTATCTGGGTATCTCCCCTTGACTGTGTCGTGGAACTTCGTAACTACCCTGGAAAGAAGGAATTACCATTCCATTTCACAGACAAAGGAAGTGTAGTTAAGACAGGGCAAATGCCTTGCCTGAGGTCACATAGCAGGTAAATAAAGAACCAGAATTGGAATCCAGGACTACCTCCTCAGACCCCCACACCTGTCTGCAGCAAAGCACTAAAAAAGCAGAAAGAAACAAGCACCCTACTAACCTCATACTGCTCCAGAAGCATTTTTTGTAGCTGGGCATACACCTCCTCAGCCTTTTGGGAGAGTCGCAGGTCTTCATGGTGGATGAGGATGAAGTCGCCCTCTTCATCCGTCAAGGGTGAAGGTACCTGCCCAGGTCATAAGGCCCCTCGGGCCCTAAGAGTCAGATTGCTCCTTTACTGAGCTAACAAAGGCAGGAATCCAAACTAAATATTTCTTCAAATTCCATAACCTTCAGTGATGGACACTCACTGCCTCCTATCTAGTGCAGGCTGCAGGAATTCTGCTCCCACTAACCATGATCTGTCCAGTCCTCCTGACCAAGGGGAGCTCCTTTCCCTTCCTGATCACTCTCAGGGCATGAAGGAGAAACAAGCAAAAGGCCACATCTACCTCTTTCAGGGAGGTACCCCACCTCACAACCCTGCCTGCCTAGCTGTCCCCTGTGCCTTGCCCAGGAAGACTCAGGACTTTAACCAGGCCAGACTCACTTTTGAGAGGTCAATAGGTTGACCGGCTCGGGCCTGGACCATCTGAGCCTCAAGACCCTTGGCCACCCGCAGGTGGGCCTTGGCCTGCTCCAGGTCTTGTCTTCGCTTGGCCTGCAGGGCTGCACGCTGATACTGTAATTTCCGTGCCTCCAGCAGAGCCAACTGCTCCCGCACTGAAGGAGTGGGGATCAGACATCAGGACTATGCCTCATATGTCCCACTCCTCGTCTACCCTGTTAACCCCAGCTTACCAGTTGGACTCAGTGACTCCCTAGAACTTGAGGCCTTGGGCTGAGGCTGGGACAAGGATGAAGGAAGCAGAGGCTGGGCAGGCTTCTTGGCCACTGGGGCCTGTGTTGAGGGCTCACCCTGCAAACATGCAGGCAGCTGTCATGAGACTGTTCTCCACCTGCCCAGTGATAGTGTCCAGCCTTGGACTCTCTTCCTGAGCCTGACCTGAGTGGCTCACCCTTTTAGGTCCTACAAAATCTCAGAGCTAAATGAAACCTCATAGGCTCTCTGGTGCAATCTCCCCAACAAGAGACAGCAGGGCAATGGACAGATAGGGTAATGGGTTCAACCTGGGCTCTGAATCGCAAACACCCAAATCCTACCTCCACACCTGCTCAAGTTTTTCCCCTAAAATTATGGAAAGGAGACCTAACCTCACTGGGCTTTTTCTCACAGAACACAGGAGCCAGGTTCACCTCCCAGTTGCCATTTCTCCCCACCAACCCCTGCAGTCTTGGGCACTCAGCCGAACCTCATTCTCATCTTCATCTACCAGGGCTGTGTCCTCTGAAGTGGCCAGTTTTTTGGCAGCTGCCAAAGCTGCGGCCACTGAATCTTCCTCCAGGCCCACAGGTGGCTCCAGGCCAGGGATGGGGGGAAACCCTGTAAAAAGAGAGAGCAGGGAGAGGATGCAGGACTTGCGTGCACACAGGACAAGGCTGCCGTGGGTCCTGACTCTATCTAGGGGTGGCAGAGAGGAGTGGCTCCCCAGAGTGGAGGCAGATACAAAAGTTTCTTCCTTCCTCCCAACCTTCTGGCTCAGAGATCCCTTCACAGAGCCCCTAGGTCAAACTCCACTCACCTGGAGGAACAGGCAACTCAGCAAAGTCCACTTTTCGCCCTGCTTGGTGTGCTCGGATAGCATCCTGATATTGCTAAATGAGAAGGAAGCGAGGGACTCCTGGTGTGCTGAGCTGGCAGGCAGGCAGGCTCGCACACCCCAGCAGAGAGCAGGGAAAGGAAGACTGATGAAAAGTCATCAGTCCTGGGAGACAGTCTCAAGGTAGCCAGTGCTTACGAGAGAAAGATTTGGAGAAGACCTGGGCAGCACAAGAAACAAGAGACAGAGCGCAGCTGACTTAGGAAAAGAGGCCAGAACCTGCGCTACCAGGGGCCTACCTTGGCAATGCGCTCATGCATCCGAGCCTTGCGCTCTTCTCCACTGGCCCGAGCCTGGTTGCCTGCCTCTTGGTACTTGTTCAGCCTTTGCTGCAGGGCATCCAGCACCATCTGTGGTTCTGCAAGGGTCACTTAAAGGGGACAGAGGGAGGGCATCACCCCTTCCTGTCCCTCCCCAGTTCCCACTCCACAGCCCATCCATCCATCTGATCCTACCTGGGGTTGGTGGGGTATACGAGGCTGTCACTGGCTGCACTTGCTCCAGTGCCGGGGGGAGGACTGAGTGTGCTTCGGGAGCCTTAGCAGCCTGTGCGGGGCTCTTCAGGTCTGGGGGCCCAAAGCAGACATGCAGGCAGGGTACCTGATGGTCCCAATCTGATAATCCTCTCCAGCCCAGCCCAAACAGGTGGCCTACAATTCCTATACTGACCCTCAGGTGCTGGGGGCATGGCACTTAAGTCCACAGGCTGCCCCTTCTCCAGTGCTTCCAGGACTGCACCAAATCTCTACAGTGAGAAAAGTAGATGTGGACACAGGTCTGAGAGCCTAAGCTACAACAGTGCTCACTCTCTGAGCCCCCACCTCCCCACCTGCACATCGAGGGATGGGATACTGGACCTCTGAACCAGGCATCATACCTTCCCAATCCTCATGAGCTCTCGGGCACGGTCCAGCTCTCCAGCCCGCTTGGCATTGAGGGCAGCCACTTTGTACTCTCTCTGTCGCACCAATAACAGGGCCTGAGGGTCTGGGTCTGCATCCAGAGGGGTAACAATGCCAGGGCAGCTGGATTCAGGGTGAGAGGCACTGTCTATAGGAAACAAGAAGCCCCCACTGAGGGTTCCAGTCTCCTCAAGCCTTGCTGCCTGAGGACATTGAGGAAGGTGACAATAACAATGGGCAAGGACAGGCGGAGGAAGCAGGCAATAGGCACTGGCCCTGGGAACTGGGCATGATTTGGGTCTCTAGATACCTGGCTCCAAGGCAGGAGGAGCTGGGATTTCCACCTCAGGGCTCCTGTGTGATGCTTCCTGGGAGGCTGGGGGCCTCTTGCCCAAGGCCACTGGAGGTGGGATCTCCTTCTCTTTGATTTCCCTGCCCTTCTTCACAGCAGCTAGCTGTAACTCCAGTGTCTGAGGGACAGAAGCAGTCTAGAATCCTAGATAGCTATATCAGTCTGGCCCCTGCTTAAAGACAAGCCAGGGATCTGTCACCCTGCAGGGACGGCAGAGAGGCCTCTTCTCCATTGTAGAGACTCCTACTATTTTCTCCAAAGCCCTATCCCTCTGCCCTCCTTCCAATCTGCCCCATCACCTTCAGGCCTCGTTCACAGCGCCTGGCTTTGGCTGCTTCGCCTGCTTCCTTGGCACTGGCAGAAGCTTCCCGGTAATTGTGGATTCGTTCCTCCAGCAGAGCCCGCAGCCCCCGAGGCCCTCCAGCCTGCAGATACTTCAGCTCAGGACTGGGCCACTCCGAGGCCAGCTAGGCCCTTGCCATTCTCTCCCTGTGAGGAAGCTGCCCCAGAAGACGGAGCTCTGGGACTCCATGAGAAAGAAGAACCTACAGCCCCATGATGTGAAGCAAAGACCCACTGGGGAGGCCAGAGAACAGGTCAGAGGCAAACACATGCCCAGAGAAGCAGAGGAGGCCAAGACATGGCTGCAGGGGGTGGTGTGGGAGAACAGAGAGGCCTTTGAGGCTGGCCAGCCACAGGAGTTCCTTGTGCTGTTTCCACTTGGCCCAGCTACTGGAGGAGGGGTATAGCAGCCTGCTGTACATGCTCTGCCACACGGATGCTAAGATACAGACACAGAGGAGCACAAAGGTACACACACAGAGCTCTCCTCCAGAGCCTACCTGAACTGCTGGGACTGCAGGCTCACTGTCTTCCTGTCCTTTCTCCTCCTCACAGAGGTCTGGACTAGCTGCCTCATCGCTGTCGAGGGGCCCAGCCTCCTCATCCGTACCGAGGACCTCCTGCAGCTCATTCTGGGAAGGCACAAGTCCCAAGAGCATGGAGGTATCAGGGTCAGGGCTACACCCATGACAGGACCTGAGAATAAAAGTCTCCTCCAATATTATCCATATGTCAGAACTTCT
Organism: Capromys pilorides; assembly: GCA_004027915.1. NCBI lineage: Eukaryota > Metazoa > Chordata > Mammalia > Rodentia > Capromyidae > Capromys > Capromys pilorides. The sequence goes on from PVKN010009206.1 coordinate 20,839, forward strand.
ACACAGTCCCCTTTGCAAAAACTTTTGACCAAGGTGACCAAGCGGAGCTCTGAAAACAATGAAGACTTCAAATCTGAGAATCTCCAATTGCAGAGCTCAGACTAGAAGTCAAAGGTGACAATTCTCCCATTGCACAGCTTGGAACACAGACCCAGAGGGCAGAGTCCTCACTCAAAGTCAGAGACACAGAGGTACCAACCCAAGCCTCCTCTCTACCACCCTCTCCTCCACTACACGGCAGCCTGACCGCACAGCCTTAGGCCTCCTGCTGGCAGACGCACCAGCAAGTCTGCATCCTCCTCCAGACCTTCCTCCTCTTCCTCTTCCTCCACATCCTGCATACAGTCTGCCGCCAACTTCTCAATGTGTGCCATGGGGAGAGGGGCTAGGGGAAGAGGGTCAGATGTCAGGACAACTGAAGAAGGTCCAAGATAAGTAAATTGTAGATCTACCAGGACAGAAATTCCCTTTCCTTCTTACAGCAAAGCCTTACTCAGAAAACTATTCTTTCTTTATGACCCAGCACAAAAAAATACCTGTCAGGTATACCTTCTTAATTTGTACAAGTTGACCCCTCTCTACATTCCTAATGTAGTGATTCATGAATGTATCCATTCATCCCCAAAGCCACCCTTTTCACACTTGTAGTTTTTAGAGAACATCTGAACTTCATAACAGTTCTGCAATATAGGTGATATTACATTTATTTTACATAGTGAATAAATTGGAAACTAATAGTAGAATCTTTCTAACATTGAAATCTCACTAAGTGTTGGAAACCAGGACAAACCTGGGCTTATCTAAACCCTAACACAGGACCAGATCAGTTAGCCCAGTCCTCTCGTTGTCCCAGTTCATGGTCACAGGAGAGGAGAAGTGTCTCTCTCTGAAGGGTCCAGGTGCAAAGTGAGGAAAGACCAGGCCCTGGCTAGGGCTAAGGACAATAATCCTGACAGTCAGAGACCCAATTCATCCACAAGGGGGAGATGGCTCCCATCACACTGGTACAGGCTTGACCTCTTATGCAAGAGCTACAGAAGGGACGGGATATCAGAAGGACCAAGGGATCTGGCTGGCTTCTCAAGCCTACAAGGCAAGCACCCTACCACAGGTCTGTGTCTATCTGGTTCCAGTACTGAGCCTGTCCCTGAGTCAAAAACTCACCCTGCCCCTTGGGTGCTGACTTCCTGCTTGTGGTCCCTGCCTCTCCAGTGAGGGCCAGCAACTCAGCCTCCAGGTCATCATCTTCAGTCTCATCCATTCCGAGCACCATGTCCTCAGGGCTGAACTCCACAAAGAGACCAAGCTGACAGCACAGAAGGTTTCTTAGGAATCAGTAGAACTTAGCCCCAGAGCTAGACTGGGGTCCCAATGTTTCAGTCAGTGGCTCCTTTGAGAGGACCACTGTACAGAAAGGGAAACTGAGGGCTGCAACATTACTTCTTGGGATACTTATCTCCATGGAGAATATAAAGAACCCAGTAAGACCACAATGCCATTATTACTAACATTAACAGCAATTGGTGTTAGCACTAGTCATGATGTTCTTCATGATTAGTTAATTGCCATAATCCTGAGGGGTATTTATTTTTAATTATAATATAAGACACATAAAGTGAAACCACCACAACCCATTTTAATTCAGAGCTCAGTGGCAATGAAGTAATCCACAGAATAATCCACCTTCACCACCATCCATCCACAGAAGCCTCTCAGTGTGGCCCAAATGAAACTGTACCCACTATGCACTAAGTCCCCATTTCCCCCCCTCTCCCCTGTCTGGGAAATATTTGTAATAACTCGATTATTCTAAGTACTGGTCCTATTTTTTTTTATGCCAGCATTGAGAAATAGGCCACCTCAATGACAGAATTTAAAATACAATCTTTAAGTCTCTGCCTTTGAGTCTACCTCCTCCCTCAGCTTTTTAAAACAATAAAAATACACTAATATTAAGAACCTGGGCCCAGAAGAAATGAAATAAGAACTGGAACAGACCTCAGACTCCCCTTTGGTGGCCACCCTCTGTCCCCGGGCAACAAGGTCCTCTCATCAGCGATGGCCAGGATGAGGAATCTCAGACCATTCAGCTGCCACCAGAGCACCTTCCAGTGCAGAGGTTCCTGAGCTCTCCTGCATGGAGTGGCCAAGGCAAGGCAGGATGGTGGCTGGGCTGAAACCTTAGAAGGGAGTTCAGGACTCCTCCATCAGTGTGACAGTGTCTAGTCAGAAGGTCCCCAAGGGCATTACTCAAACTCTAGACTGACAGGCAAAACCACAGAAATGACTCAATCTGACCCAGTTTAACCAAGTACTCAAAGACTCCTCGTCCAAATTGTCCCAGTGGTGAAGTAGGCTGTGTTCATACCTGCTTGGCAGCTGCTATACCTTGACCACTGGTCTGAGGGCCCTTCCGAGGTCTTGGTCCTGGCATCCTGGTAGCCTACGTACCTATCAGGTGGGGAGTTGAAGAGACTGAGTGGAACAGGCTATGAGCCCTGCCACTAAGGAAAGTGTGGTTAGTGCATTCCCAGCAGTGGCAGCACTTCTCCCCCCACATCCCCAATTCCCAGTCACCATCACTGTTAGATTCAGGCACTGAAGCTGCTGCCTGGGGAGCAAGTTACAGATCTAACTGACCAGCTGACAAACCAGTGTGAAAAACAGAGCCAGAGGAGCAGCTCTAGGTACAGGGTAGGTAAACAGCTGAATCAGGATCTGGCGAGGCTTTAAACCAGTGAAGTCCATTCTGGAAGCAACATATGACTACTGAGGTTTAACTTCAAATTAATTAAAAGTGCAGCTCCTCAGGCATACCAGACACACCACAAGTGCTGAACAGTCATATGCAGCTATGACTACTATGGGATGGCACAGAACAAAACGGTGTCATCGTGGCACACTCAACACTAGAGAACTCTGACTCAGCATTCAGTTTCTCGGACGTCCCAACAGTTCGTGGGACCTGCATGGCGAATGACGCTGGGTCCTGAGAGAAGTTAATCAGACACGGCCTCAGCCCTCAAGGAACAGGTACATGGAGGAGACAGACCCATGAACAGACAACTGCTGAGTGAGGGTGCAGCAGGTGCCACGGGCTCCCAGAGGTGGCTCTTCATCTGGCACAGTCTTAAAAAGGTTTCTTCAAGGAAATGATGCCTGTGTTGAGTCATAAAGGCGCCAGAGCAAGGAGAATCTCAAGTAGAGGGGCCGGCGAGATGGTTCAGTGGTCTAAAGCG
>PVKN010009207.1:0-24070 GCA_004027915.1 Capromys pilorides
CTGGTAATCAGGAAATTAATAAAAGGATAGGATGGACTTTATTTGAAACATAAAAGGAGTAACTTGATTAAAATAAATTATTTTTATATTCACTGCTAATCAAAATGTTTTATTAATACTTTCTTTTTTAATGTATTTAGTACAGGGTCTACAGGGTCTCTCTACACAGTTTGGACTCACAGTGGCCCTCCTGTTTTCAGCCTCCCAAGTGCTGGGATTACAGGTGCGCTGTACCACCACTTGCAGTCTCCATTGCAGTCTCAGCCTGCCCAGGGGCTGGGCCGGCATGGCATGCTGGGGATGGAACCTGAGCCGGCCGCTGTGCTCGGCCTAAGCAGGCGCTTTTGTCTGCTGAGTTACCTGGCAAGCCCTTAGTAATATTTTCTTAGATCTCTTTTATTTCTGTTTTTAAATATTTTGGTACTATCATTTAAAAAATGTTCTTGCAAATGAAGCATATGTCCTAGTGTAAGTTTGTTGTAAAGGGCTGGGGAGATAGCTCAGTAGAATAAGCACTTGCTTGGCAAGTGCAAGATCCTGAGTTCAATCCCCAGTACCACAAAAAAAAAAAATTTGTTGTAAAAAGCCAGTGAATTCATGTAACTGTATTCTGAAACACAGTTAGCATCTCAAGCTTGGCCATGACCTCATTCTTACACTGGCTTGGCTTGAATTTTTGTGCTACACATTGATTTTACTTTTTGAAAACAACAGCTTTATTAAGGTATGATTTACATATCCCTTCAAATTGTATAATATTTTGAATTTTAGGGGCCGGCGAGATGGTTCAGTGGTCTAAAGCGCCTGCTTAGGAAAGCTCAGGCAACTGCAGGGACAGCGGTTCGATCCCCGGCACCACATGCTGCGCCAGCCCCACCCCCAGGGCAGGCTGAGCCAGCCATAAAATGAGTAAATAAAGAAAGAAACAAACAAGCAAACAAATAAATAAAAATAATAATATTTTGAATTTTAGGAAATTGTACAGTTGTACAGCCATTAGCTAATCAGCTTGGGAACATTTTTGTGGTCTCAAAACTCTTCACCCTTATCACTCGTAAGTGGCCACCTACCGCAAAACCAACCACTAATTTATGTGCTGCGCCTACAGGACTTTCCTGTCCTGCGCATTCCGTACAAATGGAGTCGTGCAGTCTGGGCTCATTGTGGTTGGCTTCTTTCATTTAGTAGAATGTTTCAAGTCTCATCCTTGTTATAGAATAAATCCATATTTCTTTTTGCTTTGCTGAGTAATATTCTCTGGTATAAGGGTAGAATCCATTTTTTGCTTATTCATTCATAATAGCACGTGGATTGTCTCCACACTGACATTGCGAATGACATTGCACTGCCATTCGTGTGCAAGCTTTTGCCTACCTGGATAGTTTCATTTCTTTCAGTTACATCCCCAGGAACAGAATTTCTGGGTGACCTAGTAATTCTCTGTTTAAACTTCTAAGACCTGTCAGACTGTTTTCCAAGGCAGTTAGATCGCTTTACACCCTGTTGTGGTGTGTGTCTAGTTGTTCCCCCAAAGCCTCATGCAGTCATGGGGCAGCTTCTAGGGTTTGTGATGAATTTATGATCCAATGCTGAGATTGTGAGTGTGAGTGCTGCTGGGATTATGGGTGTGAGTGCTTCTGGGATTATGGGTGTGAGTGTTACACCCTCAGGTAATCTGAACGCAATGTAAAGAAGGGAAAGAGGCTTGCGCTCGCCGCTGCCACCACCGCTCCTCCCCTCTCGCTCCTGTTGCTGTGCTATTTCTTGCGGCCAGGAGCTCCCGCCCTCTGCCAGGTGCCACTCTGCCTTGGAGCCAGCTGATCATGGACTGAAACCTCCACAAACTGAGCTAAATAAACCTGTCCTTCCTTAATTCTGGATGTTGGATATTTTGTTCCAGCAACAAGAGAAAAGTCACCGAGACACAACCCCACTAGCAGAGTGAGAGGGTTCCTTGTCCTTCACATTCCCAACAGCGTTGTCTACTGTCTAGCGGAATGAAGTGGTACCTCACTGTGGTTTTGATTACTGGTTTGATGATGGCCAACATAGAGCAGCATTCATACACGTATTGGACATTGTGTATCTTCTTTGGAGATGTGTCTGATCGTTTCCATTTTTAAGTTGGATTGTCTGGCTTTTTAATTTGGTAGAGTCTTTGTATATTTGGATATAAGTCCCTTATCAGATAGCAATTACAGCTGTTCTCTCCCATTCTGTAAATCGCCTTCACTTTCTTGATTTTATTTCTTGTTTCACTTTCTCTCCTCTCTCTCCTCGCCCTCAGTGCCCTGGATTCCTTCTCTTTTTGCAAAAGAGCTATCTCCAGTTTCTTTCTATCACTCTTGTGTTGCTCCCAGGGGAGATAGCTCAGTGGCATAAGCACCTGTCTGGCAAGAATAAAGTCCTGCGTTCAATCCTCCATACCCCCCCCCCCCCAAAAAATCACTCCTTTGTTTTGCTCTTTATTTGTACTTTGTCTTATTCAAGTGAGAGATATCATATAGTGTGTAAGTGTGTGCACCTGATTATTTCACTAACATTATATTTTCCAGATGTATTCGTTCTCATATAAGTATCTGAAGTTTATCCTTTTTAGCCAAGTATTATTTCATTATTGCAGGTGCTACGGTTTCTTTAGTCATCAATTATTGGCTATGTGAGCTGCTTCTAGAATCTAGCAGTTATGAATCATGCTGCTACAGTGTGAAGGGTAGAAGGTGTGGTTTTAGGTTCACTGGGCTTTTTGGTTTGTGTTGCCTATATATAACCTGTTATTCCAGCATCATGTGTTGGAAAGACTGGTTTCCTCCAGTATATTCCTTTTGTTGCTATGTCAAAGACCAGTTGTTTAGATTGATGTGGGCCACTTACTGGGCTTCCTGTTGGGTCTCAATAATCTGTCTCTGTTGATTTTTTTTTTCTTTTAGTCAAGTTAATCTGTCTAGGTGTGGCAGAGAGTTGTTGAGGTCCCCCATTACTATTTTATCATGTCCATTGGTATCTGTTTTATGAAAGTGGGCATGCCAGTAGTTGGTGCATAGATGTTTATAATTGCTAATTCTTTCTGTTAAGTTGTTCCCTTAACTAACCTTCTTTGTTTCTCCTGTCCAGTCTTAGCTTGCCATTGACTTTGTCTGAAGTTAAGATAGCAATTCCTGTTTTTTGTGGATTCCCACTGCATAGACTATTGTTTTCCATCCATTGATAGTCCATGAATATTTTTTAGAATTAAATGTGTTTCTTGGATCCTGCATACTGTCGAGTTTTCTTTCCCAATGTGTCCTGCCAGTTGATAGGCTTTGATTGGGCTCAGGTTGAGAATAATGACTGAGCAGTACTGGCTTGCTCACATCATTGCATTATTTTCCTGTTGCTGATTTCCTTGTAGCTTCCTCTCTTGCTTAGCTGCTTGTCCTGCCAGGTGTATCCATTCTTTTTCACATTGATGTTGGTGGCTTCAGTGCACTTTGACAATTGTAGCGCTGGTTTCATGTCATGAATTTCTTGAGGTGTTTCTGGTCATGGAAATACCTTACTTCTCCATCAGTTTTAAAGAAAACATTTGCAAGATACTTAAGTTGGGATTGGAAGTTATCTTTTAGGACATAGAGGACTTAGCTCTGGCCAATCAGATAGCTCAGCGGATTAAAGCAACTGTTTAGGCAGACGCAGGGACCAGGGCTCCGTTCCTGGCTTGCAGGGCAGCCGCACCCCAGGAGCACGCTGAGATAGCATTTGAGACTGGGTATGGTGGCACGTGCCTGTAATCCCAGCACTTGGGAAGCTGAAAACAGAAGGATCACAAGTCCAGTCTGTGTGGTGACAGCCTGTAGAACCTGTACTAAATACAGTCAAAAAAGAATGTGTAGAGAAATCTGCTGTGATTCTCATGGGTTTGACCTCTGTATGTGATTTCTTGCCTTTGTTAACAACTTTTAAAATGTTGTCGCTGTGGTGGAGTTTTGAGTATAATGTGGTTTGAGAGGTTCTTTTTCCGTCATAGCTATTTAGTGTGTTCCATATGCCTCATTCACCTATAGGCTTACTTTTCCCCCTGTATTTTGGAAGTTTGTGGCATTGCTTCTGTGAGCAGGTCTCTCTTGATTGCTGCAGCATTAGAGGAAATCCAGAGATAGGGGAATAGTCTTCCAACTTTGTTCTTCCACTATACTATCATGTTGGACATCTGAGTTCTTCTTTTCTCCATATAAGCTTGAGAATCCATTTGTCAATGTCCACAGAATTTCCTGGAATTTTGAATGGGATTACATTGACTCTATTGTTTTTTTTTGTTTGTTTGTTTGTTTTTTGGTTGTTTGTTTTGGCAGAATCGGGGATTGAACTCAGACCCTTGTATTTGCCAGGCAAGCGCTTTTTCTATTGAGCTATCTCCCTGGCTCTATTGGTTAATTGGGAAATAACAGATCTTAAAACCAAAGTGAGTGTTTCCGTCCATCAATGCAAAATTTCTCTCAGTTATTTAATTCTGTAATTTCTTTCATCAGAGTTGTATAGTTTTCCTCATGTATGTCTTGTCCATATTTTATTAGAATTATATTTAAGTATTTCCTTTGGGGGAAAACACATGTAAGTGGTATGGTGTTCGCAGTTTCAAACTCTAGCTGTTCATGTGGGTATATAGGAAGCCAAGGGAAAATATATATTAACTTTATATCTATCCTACAACTTTATAATGCATTACTAGTTCTAAGAGATTTTTTTTTGGCCATTGTGTTGTATCATATCATCTTTTGGACAAGTAGTTTTATGTATTCCTTCGGAATCTGCCTATTTTATTTGTTTGTTTGTTTGTTTGTTTATTTATTTGGTAAAGGGTCTCACTAGCAGCTCACACTCATAGTGATCCTCCTGTCACCGCCTCCCCGGCGCTGGGATTCCAGGTGTGCGCCACCATGCACGGTTTTGGTAGCCAGCATGGCACGCCTGTGGTTCTGGGGCTGGCATGGCATGTGGTCCTGGGGACCTAGCCTGGGTCCTTGTGTTTGCTGGGCAGGTCTTAGATATATGAGCTGTGTCCCCAGCTCCCTGTCTATCTTTTCTGTCCTTTACTTCTCTTGTTGCATTAAGGAGGGACTTAATGTCCCACCTGTTGCATAGGTGGGACTTCTTGTATGACACTGAAAATTAGTAGTGAGAGGCAACACCTTTCACTTGTTCCTGGGGTTGGTAGAGAAGTTTCTCATCATGGAGCATCATGGTGGCTCCAGAGTTTCGTAGATGATCTGTGCTAAGATGAACTCTTCTCCTCTGTTCCTATTTTACTGATTTTTTAGCATAGATGGGTGTTGGGTTTGGTCAAATGCCTTTCCTCATCTTTTCTTAAAAGCTTGCTATTTTCTTCTTTCTCTCATTAATATGATACATCGTATTAATTCATTTTCAAATCTTCGATTATCCCTGAGTAACAGGGATAATTCAGATGGCTCTGTTATTTCTTTTATTGTTAAATTTGATTTGCTGGTATTTTGTTGAGAATTTTTGCATCTGTTTTTATTAAAGACACTGATATTCTTTCTTGGGAACGTCTTTGCATCGTTTTAGTATCGAAGGCCTGGCTTCATAGAATGGTAAAGAATATACTCTTGTGGCTTCTATCTTCTGAGAGAGATTGTACAGAATTGTTTATTGTTTGTTTGTTTGTTTGTTTTGGTTTGGTTTGTTTTGGTTTGAGTTGAGTTAGGCTGGGTTGGGGATTTTTTTGCAGTACTGGGGATTGAACACAGGACCTTGAGTTTGCTAGGAAGCACTTACTCTACCGAGCTATCTCCCCCGTTCCTATATCATATTTAATATGTGGAGGAATGAGTGACTCCATCTAGACCTGGTGTCTTGTGACTTTTTTCTCTTTTGAATTAACCTGTTATTAATTTTATTGACCTTTTCCCAAACTTTGATTTTTTTAAATTTATGGATTTTCACTTTTAATTTCATCAATTTCTCCTCTACTTTTTAATTGTTGCTTTACTTCTATGTACTTTGGACTTGCAGTGATGTTTTCAGTCTTCTCAAGGTGAAGCTTAGATAATTAATTTTAAGTCTTTCTCTTCTAATATACACATTCAATACCCTAAATTTCCCTCTAAATAAAACATTTACTACATCCCACACATTTTGATATTATGATTTTATTTTTACTTAGTTCAAAACATTTTAAATTTTTCTGGAGAGTTCTTTGACCTATGTGTTATGTAGAATTATATTGCTTAATGGCTAAGTACATGGAATTTTTTGTTGTCTTTTGTTGTTGATTTCTAATAAATTCCACTGTGGCCTGAGACTAGACATAGCGTGATATCTATTCTTCTAAATCTGTTAAGGTGTTTTATCACCCAGAATGTTGGCGAACTTTCTACGTGAGCTTGAGAATAAATGTTTACTGTCATTGTTGGGTGAACAGCCTAGAGATGTGTACTAAATCAATTAATGACATTGTTGATGTTCACTGCTCTTTTTTTCTTATTATTTATTTTTTTTCTGGTACCAAGGATCAAACTCAGGACTTAGGGCTTGCCAGGCAGGCACTTATGCCGCTGAACTATATCCTGGGCCCAAGTTTCACTGTTCTTACTGACTTTCCCCTTACTAGCTATGTCCATTTCTGATAGAAAGTTACTGAAATCTCCAGATTATCACAGTGAATTCATTTCTCCTTGAAATTTTATCAGTTATTGCCTCAAGTATTTTATATTCTTGTTATTATGCTAATAAATGGTTTATATTCATACAGAATTGATCCCTGATAACACTTTTCTTTGTCCTTGACATCTTTCCATGCTGTGAAGTACACCGTACCCGAAATTAATATAGTTATTTCTGCTTTTTGGTTTTGTTTTGCTTTTTTTTTCTAATTTTATTTTATTTTGAAGAGTAAAAACTGAAGCAAAAACAAATAGTAAAAAAAAAAAGACAGAAACCGGGTAACATACCACAATGCATATGTTACAGATTTCAAACAAGAATAGTTAATTAATAGTGGTTGTTATATTATCTATTTTTATCATCAAATCTGTTGCTCGGATTAATTAACAGATATAGTTATGAAAGATCAGGGAAATAGTTGAATATTAACGCTTGCTCTTAAGAAATCCTAGTTTGTTTTGCGTTTGATGCTAGAAACTGGGCCTAGGATGCCACACTGACCAACCACGTGCTCTGCCACGGAGCTGCATCCTGAGTCTCTGTCCTACTTCCTGTTGGTGTTGGTGCAGCAGATCTCTCTTCATGCACTTTTATCCAAGCATTTTTATAGTTTGATGCCTTGTAGGAAGCCTCTTCGTTTTTGAATCTGAAAGTCTGTGTCTTCTAGTTGGTCCACTTAGACACTTCAGATGAGAATCAACAGAGCCGAGCCAGGGTCTGCCATGCGTGCTCAATGTTTTGGGCTTGCTACTCTTGTTCTTTGTCACTTTTCTCACTTTCTCTTCTTTGTTAACTTTTCTCATTTTAATTGAGCATTCTTGTGATCTCATTTTCTTTCTTCCCAACATATCAGTTGTATTTGTTTTTTGAGTTATTTTAGTTTTGCCTTAGAAGTTGCATATACAGCCAAGGATATAACAGCGTTATAAATGCCTGCCTGGCAAGTGCAAGGTTGCAAGTTTGGTCCCCAATACATGGGGGGATAGGGGTGGTTGCATGCATACTTTGGGGAGATAGCTCAATGGCCTAACAGCCTGCTTTGCAAGTGCAAGGTCCTGAGTTCAGTCCCCAGTACAACAAGAACAAAAAATTGCACACACACATAAGACTAATGAAGAATCATTTTCAAGCAGCGCTGCACCTCTTTACAGGTGATGTGAGTACTTTATAAAAGCACAATAATCCATTGCCTTCCCCCGGTCCTTTATATCATTGCTATGTATGTATTTAAGTATATTTTTGCTTTTATTATTTTGAACAATTCTATTAGCTCAAGTAGGAATAAGAAAAAAAAGAAGTTTTCATTTTATTTTTCCTTGTTTCTTCTCCTATATCCCACTTCTCTTTCTGAAGATCAAAGTTTCTGACCTATGTTATCTTTTTCTCTCTAATGAAGTTTTTAGAAAGTTCTATCTTATTCATTAATGCCTTTTGTATATATTAATTATATCATAGCTATTTAAAATTTCTTACTTGATTATTTCAACATCTCTGATATCTCTGAATTGGAGATTGGTTCAGTTTCTTATCACTTTTTTTAAAAACGTATTGAGTTCATGGTGTACAGAGTCTTGCTGTGTAGATTGGACTTAAGCCGATCCACCTGTTTACAGCTTCCCAAACGCTGCAGTCACAGGTGTGCGCCACCAGGCCCAGTCTCAGCTGACTCAGTGCACCGGGGGCGGGGCTGGTGCTACACTCCGGGGATCGAACCCTGACCGCCACTCTCTGCCTGAGCAGGTGCTTTAGTCTGCTGACCTATGTGGCCGGTCCTTTTTGGGGGGGGTGTGTGTGTGTGTGTGTGTGTGTTTTATTAACTTGTTGCTATGTTTTGTAATTTTTTTCTCGATAGCTGAATCAATACCCTGTACAAAGACCTGCTATAAATTAGGACTGCTCATAGCAACATAATGGCGAAGTGTGGGGGCCGCCAGCGTTTCCAGTCATCCGGCTCCCAGGCTTCCAGCGAGCCCAGCTGCTGAGCTCTGAACATCAGCTGTGCTTTGCCTGTGATGCACCGTTCTGTGGGACAGGACAGAAACGTGCTCTGGAGTTGGGTGTTTCCTGGCTGTACTTGAATTGGGTTTTCCCCATTCCCTTTTCAGGTAGCCTCTGCCGAGGCCCTTGTTAGGCTATCGTTAATTTCTCTTGAGGGAGACCTTGTTTTGTTTTGTTTTTGTAGGACCAGGGTTTGAACTCATGACCTTACACTTGCCAGGTAGGCACCTGTGCCACAGAGCTATCTCCCTGGCCCCTTGTTTTGTTTTTTTGAGGTACTGGGGATTGAACTCAGGACTTGGTGCTTGCCAGGCACAAGCTCTACGGAGCTATCTCCCCAGCCCTTGAGGGAGATCTGATATTCTGATGTATTTCAACATTTCCTTGGTATCTGTAACAATAATCAGTTTCCTAATTATTAGAGTTTATTTCTGGACTCTCAATTCTGTTGTCTAGCTAGGGTTAATATCTCTCTCTCTCTCTCTCTCTCTCTCTCTCTCTCTGCCAGTATCACACCATTTTGCTTATTACAACTTTGCCTACATTTCAAATCAGAAATTTGAGAATCTTCCAAATTTATGTTTCTTCAATGTTTTGCTGTTTTCACCATGGTTTCTCTAATTTTCCTATAAATTTTAGTATCAATTTATCAATATCTGCAAAGAAGACAGCTGAAATTCCAATGATTTTACTTTCTGAGTAGCTACAGTATGACCATTAAAAAACAATATTTAGATTAGTTTCTAGTTTTTCTCGTTTCTTTTAAAAGGCCAGTGAGAGTCCCACCTTCTCAAGAGCATCAGGATTATTTAAATGCTGCCATCGTTACTTTGTTTTATGATCAAATCATTCAGTGAATTAAAGAATTCTTTGCTCGTATTTGTAGTTACATACCAAGAACAGAAATTGTGTTTTCCTTGTTTGCGATTACCAAGCCATTATTTTCCTTTTTACTTCGAGGTGAAAGAAACTTAAGGGTGTTGAGATAGCTTTGACTGACAGACCAAGTATATGAATGTTTGTGTACTAGAAAAATGAACCCACTGGACTCTTGGGTGGAAAAAACAGAGTTTACCTAGATCTCTATATCTCCGAGGATGTAATTTTAGAATCTTATTATAATCAAATCGAGAGTGAAGATATCTGGCTTGTAATTATTATTCTCTTAGCAATACAATTTATTCTCTAAATCATTTACCTTCATGTTGTTTTTAAATGCCAGCGGTGTGCCATAGATAGTAATCAGAAGGTGACCCATGATTTTTTTGACTGCAACAAAAAGGATGAAATAAAATTTCCAGAAATTAACATGCACTGGAGGAGCACCTGGGGCACTGAGGCACCAAGGAGACGAGAGAATGGAGGGAAAGAAGCCCGTGCATGAGTCACTGCTTTTAAAGCCTGGCCTCTTCCTTAGGGATGGTTCTAGTTAATCCCTCAATTCAGAAGGATCAACCCTGCTTTCTGGTTAGATTGTTTTTCAGTGTCTTTAATCTCTGAAAGGATAACTGGAGAGTTTCACCTTTTTACAGTGTTTATGTCATGGTTGGTGCCGATGTCCCGTTTTCTTCTTGTTTACGAGAAGTTGAAAATCCACAGAATCAACTGAGGTGCAGCCAAGAAATGGAGCCTGTAATAACCTGCGATAAAAAGTTTCGTACTCAGTTTTACATTGACTGGTGCAAGATCTCACTGGTGAGTTCTTGTTTCATTGTGGTTTTGCAGATGTAATTAGGAGTGGGGTGGCGGGACGTACCATTGGGCTAAAACCTGAATTGCTCTTAGGAAAAAGCCCCAATTTACTTTGGCAACTGCAGTGGACTTCCCTGACTTTACAGATTTGGTTACTTCATTGGTAGCGCATTCATTTAGGAAAAGGTACCTCCGTCTTTGTACTCACTCTGCCCGGGATTAGTGTCCGGCTGGCTTAGCTTGGTAGGTGGTCCCGAGGAGCCTGGGGGGCCCGATGGTGCTGTTCAGTCAGCATAGAGGAGGAGTTCCTGTGGTCTGCAGCGGAAAAACTATTCCAAAAGTATAGCTAGGCCAGTCCCTCGCCTTAGGTGAGAAGTAGGACAGCAGCAGCACATCTTACTGTAAACCCCTGCCCTTCTAAGATTCAGGGGCCTGCAAACTTGACTTGTAGAAAAAGTTCAGAGGACAACAACTGATTCTCAGCCAGGTAGTAGTATCTATGTCAGTTTCAAGAATAAGTTCATGAGCATTATATTTTTTCTAAACCATTTTTTCATTTGTATGCTACAAGATAGAGGAAAATATAAGCAAGACAATATATATATATATATATATATGATAGATATGTGTAATATTTTAGATATTTATGGTTTAATATTTTAAATAAGTAGCCCTGTATATGTTTTGATACTGATATCTGAAAAATAGCAAAGTTGTTTTAATACTGTTGTGACCTTTAGGTTAAACTTCAGTCAACTTTCTGCAATTGGTGTTGAATGAATTAGATCTAAGTTTAAGGCTGACATTTGAATAAAGTTACTGACACCTACACACAGCCATCACGTCACATCGCCAAGCCAAGTGTGGGCAGCTTTCCAGGTTCCAGCTTGGACCAGGGTCCAGGACACTTTAATCAGGCTACACCGAATTGCAGCTCGATGGCTGTGTGCCCTGGACTCTCCTTGCTCTGGACTCTCCTTGCTCTCTGTTAGTCTTCGAGTAAAATCATTCAGTTGCACGGCGTGTACGATACAGTTGGACGTGTGGAGCTCACAGTTCCAGTGACGTTGCGAATCGTACAGGGGTGTAGAAGAGCAGGGTGACCACAGCATAAAACACGGCTCTGGGTAGGAGACTCAGGCAGGCCTAACCTGCACACTGCCCTTGTGCTTGTATAGGAATGGCCTTTTGTGTGTGATAACACTGCCTAATTTCCAGAAGATTAAAAATGACTTATGCTTCGAAGACTTCAGTTTTTGTTGTGAGGCTTTCTAAATGGAAAGGCTGGGGATTTTCAGGTTTAAATTTTGCATGGAGTTACGTAGGTGCTGCAGCCTACCACCGAAGACTCAGGGCTCTCAGGTTAGAGTGGCGTCATGAATAGAACAAGTAAATCCTAAACATGGGAAGATTGGGAGCCAAACCCAACCCAGAAAGTGTGTAAGATCCTCAAAGCTCCGGATGTCCAGATTGAAAGCAGAAATTGCATCATTTATTCTGTTCTTAAAAAGACACAGACTATCAATTGGTTGGCAGAAAAAAATCAAGATTTTACTGGCATTGAATAACGGAATTCTTCAGTGGCGCTCTCTGGAAGAGGACACTGAATAGCACCACACGTAATACTTCCAGCCTGCTTGTGGTGGTGGATGTGACAAACTTTTCATGATAACACATGTAGCAAATTTATGACTCCAGGGCCGGCTAAATAGCTCAGCTGATTAAAGCACCTGCAAGCAGGCACAAGGGCCAGCGTTTTGAACCCAGAGCCTGCCATGCCAGCCCTGTCCCCAGTCGCACTGAGACGGCAATAGAGGCTGGGGTGCGTTGCGTGTAATCCCAGCTCTTGGGAAGCTGTAAACAGGCAGATCATTATGAGTCTGATTTAGTAGTGAGACCCTGAACACCTGTAGACACTTCCCTAAAATACAAAAAAAAAATTATGTCTCCAGGACCAGGGATGTGGTTCAGGGGTGCAGTGCCTGCATGACAAGCACAAGGCCTTGAGTTTGATTCCTGGTACCCCCTCCAAAAAAAAAAAAGGAGAGAGATTAAAAAAATTAAAAAGCCGCTTGAAAACAAATTTATGACTACAAGTATAATAAATTTCACATGAACTGGGCCTGCCTAGGATATGATTGGCTCCTCCCTAGAGCAGGATCAGGGGCCCATCCTGGGGTGTGATTGGTTCCACCCTAGGGCACAATGGGCCCACGTCAGAGTGACTGAGCACAAAGAGACTTTTTAAAGAGCTGTTACTGTCTGCTCGAGTGAGTTGTTCTGCCGCCATGAACTGGATGCCCTCTGCCCTGTTCCACTCAGCCTTGGGCCAACCGAATATGGACTGAAACCTCCAGTAACTGTGAGCTGAATAAACCTTTCCTTCCCTCATTTTGAGTGTCGGGTATTTGTCCCAGCAACGGGTAAAAGTAACTAAGACAATGACATTTTCAGCGTCCTTTAGTAAAAACCTCAGTAGCTGAATACCACTCAGGAAAGCAGTCCAATATTTTTGTTCTGCGGGGCACAAGATCTCACTGTTGAAGGTCGAGTTCAAGGTTGCCTCAAACTCACTGTGTAGCCCTGGCTGGCCTTGAACTCATGGGAGCGGACTCCCCCACCCTTAGATCCCCAAGTGCTAGGATTACGAGCATGCACCACCAGGCCTGGCAGTGAAAGCAGTTCAGTGAACTTGGAAATAAATTGACGTCATGACAGTGTCGCTATTACGATGGGATAGAATTCGGCAAAGCTATAGTGTTGGATGTGCTGTGTGTCCCATCAGCCGTCTTTTGTAAATGTTATTTCCTGCCCAATGGATGACAGTAAGATGAGAAACAGTACATTTTGAAACTGACCTTTTTCTTCTTTCCCACTAAGTTTTATTATTATTATTATTATTATTATTATTATTATTTTTATTTTTATTTTAAACAATTTTTTGGTGGCACCAGGAATCAAACTCAGGACCTTGTGCTTGCCAGGCAAGCACTTACTCCACTGAGCTATCTCCCCGGCCACTAACTTTGGAAACCATACCTGCATACCTGTTTAGCAGCCAGTCTGTGGCTTTTTAACATCACACAGGAGATTTATCACTAGGAGAAAAGAAATTTATACAGCAATGTGAAGACTTCCTGTTTTTGGAAGAAAAACACAAAAGCATGGCCTGTGTACCTGTATTATATATGTATACAGACACGTGTAAATTAGCTAGCTTGGGAGGACACGAAAAATAGCCAGATATTTCGCCTTTTTGCTTTCATTCCTTCCCTGTCTCTAGCTCCAATAAATAATGACAAATCTAAAGTGATAAAGCAGTTGGAAAAGATGGACTTCTAAGGGAATTTGTCAGAAAATGTTCTGTTGTGTCAAGATCTTAACATCTCGTAACGTTTGCAGCTGTTAATTTACTGTATAATTGTCTTCTCTTGCATCAGGTTGATAAAACAAAGCAAGTGTCCACCTATCAGGAGGTGATCCGCGGAGAGGGGATTTTACCTGATGGTGGAGAGTACAAACCCCCTTCTGATTCTTTGAAAAGCAGAGACTATTACACGGATTTCCTAATCACTCTGGCTGTGCCCTCGGCAGTCGCACTGGTCCTCTTTCTAATGCTTGCTTATATCATGTGCTGCCGACGGGAAGGAGTGTGAGTACTTCCAAACGCTAATAAAGACTTAGAGAGCCTGCTAAGATAACTCAGAGGATTCCATTAAAAATAAAGTTTCATTTAGCTCATGAAACACTCTCTAAATGAATTGAAATTGTGCTCAAGACCAATGGCGCTACTTTATTCCTTTAAATGAATTAAAATAGTTTTGAATCTAGTAAATCAAATTAGGGGCCATAATTACTTAATTCAAATATTATCAAGGCTAGATGTAAATGCATGCTAGAAAAATTCCCCGGGAATAATTGAGGCTAGATACTTGGGCTGCACAAGCCGTCTTGTGTGAGCAGAGACTGGAATCTGTTGACATGGTAATTGCACTTTAGATAAATAAATTGTCCTAGTCAGTTTTACCAGAAAAAGATGGTCGGAATTCTTCTCGAAATCATTCTGCTGTCAAACAGGGTGCCACAATCTAAATGCTTGAAATATATTTAAAAAAATAACTTAGGAGTAAATTAATGAAAATAAGGTATAATTTGAGTAAGGAGTCTTCGCTTCATGAATAGTTAGTACTTTCAGGACATCTATGTCAATTAAGGTAATCTCGTGAGATTATCTGGGAGTCAGGGTAACAAAGCAAAGGCTAGAAAAATTAATAAAGCAGCAAGTAACACATTCTTCCATTTTTACATGTAGCCTGATTTCATTCTGTCATGAAATTTATTTCAATCAAGAGCTTGATTCTTAATATCCATTTTTTCCATTTTTTGTGCCTTCTCATCAGTATTCCATCACTGTCTGTGTACTCATCCAAGTAACCTCATCAGCCTGGTGGCAGATGCCCCCCGGCTGGGTTTAAAAATAACAGCATCAGCATTTCCACATCACACCGTGTCCCATGAGCGTGTAGTCTTAATGTTCCAAATATCAATGCTATTATTTAATTCATAAATTTTGTTTTGTTTCTAGGGAAAAGAGAAACATGCAAACACCAGAGTAAGTGTCTTCTTTCCTGTTACTTCTCATTTTTCCACCTCTCAGTTGCCCATCACGTCCCTTTCATGTTTGTCTGTCACGCTTTTGTTTCATTCATTGTCTTTCATAGTTTATTTCATAAATACGAAAGCTGCTTTTTAAATAGAGACGTGGAATGGAAGGGAGAGAAACTAAAACTAAAAGAGTTTGAAAATCAGGCATACCTAGATAAAAATTAAACCTAAAATATTTCAGGTTCAGAGTATTAACTTGCCATTTGTATTATATGGTTTCTCAATCTGAACTTCTATAAAGCAGAGAACAGATGAAAAGAACTTTCATACCAGTTGTCCTGAATCTCCAGTAATAACCTACCATTAAATGAAACTTCTGTGAGTATTTATAAATATGCCCCACCAAAAGCAACAGCATAAAAAGCTTTCGTAGTTTTACTTTAATCATAGAAAATAAATAGAAAATGAATTTGTTCCTTAGGGCTATAATATTAACACAATGCTTCTTAGATTAGCTTAATTTGAGAGTCATGTCCTTCAAGACCAGTTTTGAATTTTCAGTTCTGCTATGTTAAAAGTATGGAAGATAGGTCTCTTTCAGAGATAGTTTGTAGAAAGCCCAAAATGCAATAATACCTTGCGATTTGAAAAAAAAAAAAATGATTTTACTGTTTAAAACAATGGCCTTTCAGGCTAATCCATAATTTTTAATGTACATTCTTTCTTTGTTTTTGGTGTAGCATTCAACTAGTCCATCACAGTGCTATTCAGAAATCTACCAAGGAGCTTCGAGATATGTCCAAGAATAGAGAGATCGCGTGGCCCCTGTCGACGCTGCCCGTGTTCCACCCGGTGACCGGGGAAGTCCTTCCCCCGCTCCACGCCGACTCCTACGACGGCACTAGCATGCCGCTGATGCAGACGCAGCAGTAAGTACCCCCTCACGGCCAGGGGCAAGGTGCGCAGACGCAGTTGGATCCATGTCTATAAAGGCCAAGCTTTAGGTTGTTGCTACTTTGGTTTGTATATTTATGACTAGAACCAAAAATACCATTAGGTAATTGCTAATGTCTGGCCTGAAACAAATACAGCAGAATTACTGTGGAGAAATCCTTTTTCTTTTCTTCGCTAATCCAAACAAGGCCCCAGTTGCCTTAATATTTCAGAAAGTGACATGGTCATAAACCGTCCATTATGTTTGCGTAAGGCTGTAAAAATAAGTGTATACTAGAGCACGAGAAGCAGAACTTTTTGGAGATGCTAGACCTTGTTTTGTTCATCTTTTTGAGGTTTCACAAATCTATGTAATAATATTTTTTCAGGATGGAGGTTTTCAGTTTTTGTAATGATCGGTTTGTATATCAGAATAAGCAGTTCCAATTTGGGCTACAAACACGTATTTTATGGGCGCAGCCTTCTTAATGCTGGAAGACCGTGGTCGGAAGGCCTGGAGGAGGAGCTTGTAAGGGTTAGGGATCAGCCAGGAGACTGAGGAGCCTGTATGCCTGGAAGCTGATGGTGAGACAGGAATCCACAGGAAATAGTGGGTAAAGCTGTCACTTGCTTTGAAGAGCTTGGTTTTTTTTTTTTTTCTTCTTTTAAGGACTGGAAATCACAAAGTTAGATTTGAGGTCCTCATTTTCAGAGTAAGTGAAATGACAGCGCAGAAAAATGTCTCTGTCTCTCTGTCTCTATCTCTGTTTCTGTCTGTCTCTCTGTCTATGTCACTCTTTATCTCTCTGTCCCTGTCTTTCTCTGTCTCTGTCTGTCTCTCTGTCTCTGTCACTCTTTTATCACTCTCTGTCTCTCTGTCTCTGTCTCCGTTTCTTTCTGTCTCTGTCTCTTTCTGTCTCTGTATCTCTGTCTCTGTCTCTCTCTATGTCTTTCTGTCTCTGTCTCTCTGTCTCTATCTCTGCCTCTGTCTGTCTCTGTCACTCTATCTCTCTGTCTCTGTCTCTGCACACATGCATTAACACATCTTTGAATGTGATATAAAAGTAAATATTGACTAAAAATTTTACCTGGAGGGGCTGCGCATAAAGCTTATTGGTTAAGTACTTACATACGCAAGAGCCAGGGTTCAGTCCCCAGCACTGGGGAAAGCAAACTGGGGAGCACTCTACATATAAACTTTTTCCTCCAGAGAGTGCTTGTTTTGTCCTTAGGTAAAATGTATGCAGTAATTTAAAAATTCATCCATAACTGAGATGAGTAATATAAGCAGTGAGCTTAGAAAAATTCACTCAAAATACTTTAGAAATCCAAAAATATTATAAAGATTGTAAAGTACTCTGACATTTTCTTAGGATGGTGTAGCCAGGTTGTGTGTGTGTGTGTGTGTGTGTGTGTGTGTGTGTGTGTGTGTGTGTATGTTTCATTGAGAACCTTTCAGTAGTAAAAAGAAATTATATATACTTATAGCTTGGACTTGGAAGCAATATTCCACCTGAGGTAAATTTCGTAGCTCAGTTGTAGTGAATAGAAAACATGGATTTCTACGCTTGTAATGGTCGGTGACTCAACAGTTATGAGTCACCATAGGACCAAAGTAGATAGTGATGAGAAATACCAGGAAAATTTCAGGAATATTATAATAATGCACAATTTAGCAATGTTTCCTACCTTTTTGAGGTGAACATTGTGAGTGACGCTTTCTTTCACCTTCACAAGGAAAAAGATTTTTGCTCTAAAACTATCTTGTATGGTTTAGCATAGCATGGAAATATTTGTAGGTATGCTTCAAAAATGTAATGTACTTGGAGCACAGGCTTTTGCTTGTGTGTTGTTCTAAGTAAGCTACAGGAGTTCTTTGGAACACCGTGCATGTTGATCTCATTGTGAATCCATGGGAAAAGCTCAGGCGAGCTAACTTTTCAGAGAACATCTTGAAAAATGCTTCTGTTGACAAAGTAACAATGCTCCAAAGTTAGAATACGAAGCTGTTATGATAAGTGGAACTGCAGTGTGTTTACCAGCAGAACTATCGCTGGCAAAGCTGAAGGGAAGAACAAATGGCTGTGTTGTTGTTTATTATTCCTTCTAACCATATTCATTGATAACAAGCTTAGCTCCTGAAAAATTCTTTTGATTCCCTGTGGTTAGAATTCTTCAGCGTTGCTACCAATATACAAACGAAATAAAATTTTCTGTCTAGTTTACATCCAAATGCATCTTTCTGGCCCTTCCGTAGCCCCATCAAAACCATCATTATGTTGATCAGACCTCTCTGCAGTTATGACAGTGAACTTGCAGCAATTTCAATATATATGTATTTTTAAGTCCAGAAAACCTTCCTATTATTCTGATTACGGCTAATGGGGAAGCCCCATTAACTGACACTTCTATATAAATAGGGTCCATCGATAATTGATGATGTTCACAGTGATTATTCTGAGGCACTGCGGGATCATCAAGAGCGTCGGACTCATCAGAGGAAAATTAAATTACATTTGGTGTTGTTTCAGCGTTGAGTGTATATTATCTTTTTTTTATTCTTGGAAATGGAGAATATTTGCATGGTCTCTATGGTAACTCCCCCGATAAGCGAGAATATGTGATTAACCTAATTTTCCAGCCATGCCAGATAATAAGGAATTTATTGCATCAGATTCATCCTAGCTGTCCTTCACACAAGTTCAACTTTTACCCTCGAACTGAAAAACACAGTTTTTCATTTTATTTCAGCTCTTGGGAGACGCATGTGAATATGTTGGTCTTTTGGATAGAACTGAACTTTCAAGTTTAAAATGAGGTATTATAGTTGATGAGACATTACAAGACTTTATTATCAGGTGTATGCTTGGATACTGCTGCTTTCTTTTTAGGGTAAAAGGAAAATTTATTGGAGAATAGAAAGGGGGAGTAGGGAATAAGAGTAGCTCCTGAGAGACAGGAGGGTCCTGCCTGGGTCACCTCATCATGCTGCTTTGTACCGACTAATTAGCCCCCCCTAAGGAGTACGCATTTCATCTTCCTATTTTCATACTAAATGTACTGGACTTATCATCATAAGTCTCTGCCTAGGCACAGATTTCATGTCTGTTCTTTAGACTTATCACCAGAAGCGTTTGAGCACAAGAATGTGGTTAAACATTTATGCGCGCTTCTAAACAAGACTTAAGAAGGTTCAAAGCTTTCTTCAAAGCTGCCTAGACGTGACTTTGGTCTTCCAAACAAGTTATTGCCCTTCAGAGGAATGGAGGATTTTTGACCCCTGTGTAGTGGGGGCCTGCTACTGTGACCAGATACACTGTTTTCTCTCCGGTAGAATGCTTCACAGAGCTCCACACTGGCACCGTAAATTATCCAAAAAGAAAAAAAAACACCAAGTTTACTGTCTTGTAGATAATACATTTGAGACCCTGATAAGAGGCAAAGCTAAGTTAGCTGAGCACTGAGATACGATGGTTTACCTATACTGATACTTTCTGAGGGATTGATCTGGTGGTCATTGATCTTAGATGTATCTCTGATCCAATATGTGCATAAAGTAAATACAGAGGTAGCAGAAAGAGAAGCCAGGGTGGATCTGGGAGGCAGAACTCTTACAAGGAGGGGCTTCCTTTTATACAGGGTTCATTTTGCTTTTCAAATCAGGGACAGCGTAAGTAGGCAACTAAATTATCACATGATATAGAAATGTAATGTTGGCGTAAGTTGATCTTGGTTAGTGTATTCTTTAATATATACTTTTAAATTGTGATATAATTTTAGAGGAACTAGAAATCTGAAAAGATGATATGGGCGTTGTCAGATAATGTTGACCAGTTCTTCCCATCAACACCTTCTGGCACCATAGTGCATACGTGTTGGACCAGTGTTAATGGTAACCGTTTTCACATTCAGACTTTTTTCTTAAGATTTCTCTACTTGTTGAACAGATGATGTTATTTTTCAGTTCCGAGATTCTGTCTGGGTCATCATGTCATGCACTCCTGGTTTCCTCTGGTCTGAACTGTTCTGTAGACTTTCTTTGCATCCCATGACCTGGCTAGCATTGACAGCTACAGGCAGTCGTTCTGTAGAATGTCTCCCATGCCCTGACCTACTCAGTCTTTTTCCTTTGTGCAAAGTTCTGTTTTTGTAGCTCAGAGAGTTAAGTGTTACCATTAAGCTGGGGAGGTAGCTCCGTGTCTAAGCACTAGCCTGGCAAGCACGAGGACCCAGGTTTGATCCCTAGTACCACATGGTACCACATGCTGTGCTGGCCCCGCACCAAGCCAGCCACCAAAACTGGACATGGTGGCACATTCCTGTAATCCCAGTGCTAGGGAGACTAAGGCAGGAGGACACTAAAACCCTGAGCTGCGTAGCAAGACCCTAGACCAAATAAATCAATACAAGATTTAAAAACTAATAACAAGTATTAGCGTTGCTAGTAGGAAGACTTGTTGCCTTCTCTACAGATAATTCTTTTATTGCACTTTATGTCCATAAATCATATTTTAGACTATTGTTAAATGTAAATGGACTTTTCTGAAGGTATCATCAGTGTAGTAAGTGTTTATATTTGTGAAAAGATTTACATAAAAAACTCATCGCCCATTTGGTAGGTGTACCTCAGAGGAAATTACCTTTGTAATTATTTAAATGAAAACCACTCACGTCATAAAATTTTAAGTCCTTACGTTGACAATCTAATGTAGCTGTTCCAAAACTGCATCGCATGGAGATGTGTAGAGCAGATCTTACGATGCTGAATGTGGACATTTAGGGAATGGTGGAATATGTCACAGAAGGAGAACAACAACAACAACCACAAGCAAAACAGTTGAGAATCCCTGGTTTAAAGGATTATCATTTTAAGATGGGATCATCTAAAAAATCTGGCATTTCTGATGGGGAGAACACTTTTCCACACCTCTTTACACTTCCTAAAAAAAGTGTTGCGGAGAAGACATCAGTGCTGACTAGAAAGCAGTGGCACCGTGGGAGAGAAAAACAATAAATGCTGGAAAACTCAGAATCCTGTGGAACGTGTCATCAGTTTATAATTTGATGCTTTGGAAAAAGGACATTGATGAGAGGATCCTAAGTGTTCAATTTTCTAACAAATCAATTCATTGTTCAATTTTCGAGAAATTATGTTGCCTTTGAGGGGAAATTCTGCCTCCTTATTATTCTTTTCTTATAACAACAGAGACATTGGTTAATTCTGCATGCGTATGAGTAGGAAGGATCTCTATAGAGGACCCCGAGGTAATGAATAGTGCGGGACAGTGACCGCACATTTTTCTTGAAGATTTTAATTGGCTATTCAAAATTTCTCCTTATTCATTAAACTAAACATAATACCTAATCCAGGATAATTGGGTGTCCTGATAACAGGAGGTAGATTGTACTTAATCTTTTGCAAATTAACAAGTACAAAAGTAGAATTAAATATTCTAATTAAAGATAATAACTAATCATTTTAACTTGTAAGTATTTTTCCCTTTGTCTTCCCTTTGGTAATAATGAGAACCAACTTGAAGGTAAAATTCCATACATAAGAAATTAAGGTTTAATCAAAATATCAGTTTGAAGAGATTTGTTTTGGGGGGCCAAAGTAGTAGTTCCTTGTTGACAAGAACCCTCAGTCAGCCAAGGTTCTTTCAGAGCTGTTGACCTTTAACATTTATTTTAAAGCAAGTATATTACTAAAAGTGATGGGTACAATACTGCTTTATGGATTTTGGTTCTATAAGTTTCTGCTTTGATTTAAAACTGTGATGGATTTACTTTGGTTAATGGGGGGGTATCGCCTTTATCTTTTTATAGCGTGTAGAATGTTATATTGATTATAGTAAGAATTAAGGTTTTGAAATTTGAAGTTAGGATGCTGCCAATTTTTTTGTGACCCTCTCTCTGTTTTTCCTCCTTTCTTTCCAGAAGACGATGTCCTGGTTCCTCCCCAAAAGTAAATGTAGGCCAGAGCTGGGCATTGACAGAGAAACTATTTATCAGAATAAACATTTGCAAAGGGCTATACATGTAGCTTAGTGGAAAGTTCGTGCCCATGAGAGTCCTTGGGTTCAAAATCAAAAGTCTAAATCATCATTTTTAGAAAAAAAAAATTGGGGCAACCTCTATTTTTCTGTAATGATGGGAAATTCCCAAATTATAACACTATTTCTGATAGTTATATGTCCATTCTATGTCCAAAGAGAAGTTTTTTTGTGTTCCCCATGACTAATATCATTTTCCTTCTGCTCTGGCATAGATTCTGTAGTTTCATGCAAATAAGTTTGCTTTCAAATCTTCAAGCAAGTTGTAATATAATCAGGTGGTAATCATCCACCTTACACACAGAATTGCTCTTCGGGTTGTCTAAGAGTGTCAAATTACCTCGAAAGAGTTTCACAAATAACAAATAATTGTATACTCCCCCCCCCAATTGGTTATTTCTCAATTTGCAAGTTATTACCTTTGCTTTCTCAAAGAATGAGATTTGTACAGTGACTAATTTATACAGCGCTCTATTTAAATGCTTGTAATTGATGGCAATAAAATCAGAAAATAATTACCAATAGTAATTCAGGGAATTACAATTTTCTGAACCTTCTATGTAGTGCCACGGTTTACACATTATAACCTTTCAGGTAGTCCATTAATCACTTAATTATTTAAGTAGTTTTATGACTTTATAATGGGCCTTTCTTTGAGGGATTATAGGGCCTTTATTTGGGGCCAACCTCCTACTGTCTTCCTGAGGTTTCTGCACCTTAACTCTAGTAGAGTTCATCATAGCCACTTTTCTACTGGTTGGGTAGCTGTGCTCTTACGAGGTGCCATTGTTTACCTCCTAAGTAGAATATACTGGCTCACATATGTCCGTCAGACCTACAGCACGTGCTGTTTTTCACTGGCCCCCAGATGGTTGCAAGTTGGAGCAGCCACCAAGATGCATCTTTGCATGCGTACCTTGAAGACCTAAGGGAAGTGGAATCCTAACAATTTTGTTTTGTTGGTTGAGCATGCTTTTGTACCGATAAGCCCCTTTGATGCTACTCTTCTATAGTTTCATTTGAAATCAAAAGGAATGTATTGCCAAATCAATGTAATACACGTAATTGCTTTCCTGTGCATCTTTTTAAATTTCTTACTAATCTGTGTTTACAGCACTTTCCCAGGCAACAGTCTCTTCTGAATTAGCCAAGCCCGATACGAATCCAGAAGCTTGCCCGTGCAGTGTAAGATAAAAATCAGAGGCTAGGGAAGAAATAAGGACATGGGCTGGCTTTGATCAGTAGTTGTCACCCAGTGTTCCACAGAAGGTAGGTTGGAAGGGCCAAGAAGGGTGGGCATCCCAGCCGCCTCATCAAAATGCTGACCTTGAGAGTGAGGTAGTCTTCACCTAGGGCTTTTGAGAAACCTGTGTCTTTGTCTTACCAACTACTGCCTATGTGAGGACGCTGACATGGTGTGTTTTCTTTGTCTTGTTTTTTGGGGATCGAAACATGATTTAATCTTTTCATAGAGTGGATAGAGCTAGAGATACTAGCAAGCGAGGAGGTGTGTATGGATATGTAGAATGCCTGCTATATTTGGTGAGAATGTAGAATGCACTAAATTGATTATACCTGAGGAATTAAAGTAAAACACATCTTCCATCCGACCCCCAAGATGCTCATGTAATTGTATTTTTCCTTTTGTAGTAAAGGTGTTTATTTTTCCATTTTTAAATCTAGAGTTATTTCCTCTGTGTGGTTTCGAAATTTATCTTTTTACTTTTGTGACTAAAACCAATATATTCTATAAGAAATACTGAAAGAATAAATCAAAAGAAGTACGGTCCTCCCATAGACCCTGTGAAGATGGGTGTGGTTCTGTGAAGCGAAGTGTGGTTAAAACATGATAGCAAAAGTGAGTGTGATCACTGGGATAAGTTATTAATTTCCTTAAATTGAATTGGAATTGATATTTTATCAAAAATTTCACAACAGAAATTAAGAATGGCAATAGTTAATTTAGGGCTGATGCACAATCGACTGTATCATTTTCTAAGTAACTAAGAGTACAAGACAGGGATATGAAAGATTCTGTCTTACAAAGAAGGAACAAACATGAGACTGTTTCTTCAGTGATGTACATGAAAGCTAAAGCTCAGTGAAATGAAATAGTGAAGACTAAA